>BSBK01001861.1:437500-580000 GCA_027943335.1 Chamaecyparis obtusa
ACATGATAAAAATGTTCATTCTATGAATGATACATCATAAGACTTTTAGAGTCCACTCAGTTAAGAGATTTAGACTATATACAATGGTTAAATATGTAACAGTAAAATGACCTACCTTAATACAACTTCAATTGCAGATTACAGATCAATATTCAGTCCATACAAATCTTTCTGATTAATAATTCACTTCAGATTCAATACTATATCAAATTACTGTCCGTCTGTAATTACTCTCTGTAGCTCGATAATTGCTCTGCAGCTCGGTTCTCACTAACTAGTATGATCAAAATGCATGAAAATCTTATTCACATGATAATCTTGCAGCTTCTACTCTTCTGACTCCTTTCATAAATAAATTCTATTCTCTTATATAGATGAGTAAATCATTTTCTTCTCCACCATTAGATTTTTCCGCTTAATCACATTGATAGATTTTTCCGCTTAAAACTTTCTCGGTACTTGTGTGTCAATAACACGTTTCAATCTTCTCTATTAGATCTTCCTTGAATTTTATCAACTGTCAATCTTTGTAACAAACATTATCTGTTACCTCAATGTTATTCTCTTGCCAGCTCATCAATCTTATTGGCTAAATTAATCATTTAATTCATTCTGTTCCGCTTGGTTAACAAAGAATATGCGTCAGTGAATACTGCTTGATTTATACTACGGTTGGTATACACTACACTCCGTCGGTGTATACTAGAAATGCTTCATTTAGCGACAACACTGCTTTGTGTCTTTTAGCTATATACTTCATTATAGATGAATGAAACATAATGAAGTCAATATCATCAAGTCATAGACTCATCAACAAGTTACTCAATGTGTTCCTTATCCTCATCTATCATGTACATCTTTCCTCATGTAGATTTCTCTGTTCTTCATCTCTTTTCCATTTTTCTTCAGATGTCTCGGTGTAGTAACTTACAAGATAAGTGTTGTTAAACTAGTTGACATCAATGACAACATAATATTGATTTAATCATATTACATATCTAATCAGCAACTTCTCAGTGATCTTACAATCATAGATCCTTCAATCAGATTCCAAATTAGTTGTAGTCCAACAATCTCTCCCTTTGGCATTGATGGCAACTCAAGTAATATGAAATGTACCATACACATACCAAATATACATTCTAAAACTTTGTGAACAAATGCTGTAAGTCAAATAGACTTAATATGTTTAATCACTATGTTACTAAACCAACATTAAGTAATACGGCTTTACCTTTCTGTAGTTGTGATCTTTTCAGTTCTCCTGTTCCATTTAGATTGTCTCTCCCTTAGATAGTTCTCGTCAGCACTTGTATTTTCAAACCTTTCAACCTCTTTCATATTGTTCATCTCTCCCTTTGATTGTTGTACATTCCTTTCATATTTTTCATCTCTCCCTTTGACAACAATGCTAAAGAAATAAATAAACAATCAGCTCTGTAGTAGCCAAGTAATTCTCTGTGGTGTTCAATAGTTCCTCTATATCTCTGTATACTGATATCTCATTGGTTCAAGTTCTTAATCTTAATCACAACCTTGAACATGATTCAAAGTGAGAACTATGCTGCATCAACATGAATGATCTTCTGATAAAAGTTGGCTGATGCAACATCCAGATCACCTTAGTGACTGATAGACAGGGGATAGACCCCAAGTCTAGTCCTCAAGTATTCAAATGTGTCCTTCGGTAGGGGCTTTGTAAAAATATCAGCAAGTTGTTCTTTAGATGTAACAAATTCTAATTTTACTTGCTTCTCTTGCACTTGTTCTCTTAAGTAATGATACTTAATAGATATATGTTTTGTCTTAGAGTGCATCACAGGATTCTTTGAAATATTAATAACACTAGTGTTGTCACAGTATATAATAACCAGGTCAGCGATTTTCTCATTCATTCCTTCCAACACTTGTTTGATATATGCAATGTTTGAACAGTTATTAGCAGCAACAACATATTTTGCTTCAATTGTAGACTGAGAAATACAAGCCTGCTTTTTTGATGAAGGGTGCTCCCCTTAATACCAAAAACACATAACAGAAATAGAGAAACAACAACAACAATATGCAAGAATAGAAAATTGGCTTCTTATTATCTCCACAAATGTGGAATTACAAACTTTTAGAATTACAATATGCAAAGCCACATGGGCATTCCCTTACAATATTCTATAGGACAAAGCCTCGAATCAATACCTAGATCTACTACCTAGAATTACCCTAGACAACACTATGGGCCTTCTTTATATAGGCATTTTCCACCACTCGAGAAGGTTCCAAAAATTTAGCCCTAAGGGCCGACCAAACTTAGAATTATTTTATTTTTCAATTTATTACATCAAAGTCAACTCAAAATAAATTTTGAAACCTGAATAAAAATTTTGAAGGAAAATTATTTTCTGCCATTTCAGGTGACCTGACTTCCGGAGACCATAAGTCATCACCAGTTGACCTGATTGACTATTATAACCCCATTTCGGAAAGGCCACGAAGCACTCTATAGGCTTGACTCACACAAGTGCCTGTCACCCAAATTTTTGACCTCATCTAAGGCCTGTAAAGCCTTCAAAACTGAGTTCAAAGTTTCTGTACCCTGCTACCAATACCAAAAATCTTCAATATCTTCAAAACTAGACTTGATCTAGCCATGAAACTTTACTGGCAGGCTGATATGACTGAGATGAACCTCCACATGTAAAATTAGAACATTCCAAGATTTATGACCAACTTACTAAAAATAGCAAGTTTCCATAAATAACAGCTCTACACAAGATAGCCCTTATTGTTAGGAATGAATGCAAAGTGTTTTGGCAGTCATTTTGTAGCAGTTGTTGTTGCATTCATGACTTGGATTGTCATTGATGTCAACACAGTGATATTCAGGATATTAGCAGGAAAGTAGGTACAATTTTGTTTTGCGCACATGTTGTATTGTAGATTGGATTTTGTGTAGTTGATGGTATGTTCTTTGGTGTGTTATTAACCTATGGTTAACAGCGCAAAAAGAAATTCATTCATTTGTAAGAGTTATGAGCATTTTGGTGAAAGCAATGTTTAGACAGTGTTTCTATGTAGCGATGTTCGAAAATCAGATGATATCTCTTAGCTAGGATGGAATCTGATTTTGCACAGTTAAAGGGATGTTGGAGACTCATTAATGATGACATGGTTCATAGCACAAACTTTGAGGATATGTTTGGAGAAAGTTACAGTAACTGGAAGCCGATAGTTTTATGTGAATTCTGTGTGTAGCATGTAGAATTTATTATTTTGTAATTAAGGACCGACTCATTTGTAATTATTTGAGTTTGGTATATAAGAAGGAATTTTTTCCTTATTGTAATGTGTACTATGAAGATTATGATGCGAATATATGCATGAAGTGAAGAAAAGAGCTAATTCAGTGATGAAGGAAGACTTGTGAGTACATAGATCTGGAATTGTGATCTTGTGTAGCAGAGAGTGTAGTATTGGCACAGTGTGAAGGAGGTAATATATTTCATATTATTCTATTGAATAATTTTAAGATCTTTTGGACAGTGGGTTCAGAGATCTTGCCTTGAAGCTGTTTGGGCAGTGGGTCCTTCTGTCTTCCATAAACTCTTAACCAGGTTAGAATCTTTTAACAGGGATTCAAAATCTCCTAACAGGGATTTATATATACTGAATGTATTTTATAAGAATCCTTAGAGGGTCCATCCTCTAACAAGGAACTTTCATATTAGTGCATCATTTTGTGGGCATCATTCCCACCGGGGTTTACTCTTTTCAAGAGGTTCCCTAGTTAACATATCTTGTGTTATTGTGCAATTGTGTATGGTTATCTTTCTATGGTTGATCAGTACATTGATTATATTGTTTAAAGCTATTGAATGGATAAATTATCTGATAAATGATTCACCCCCCCCTCTCAGTTATCTTGGAGATCTTTACTTTCTAACACTTATTGAATTAAAAAACATAAATATTTTTGGGTGATGCAAGATTGCTCTTACACCTAGGATGCTCCTGCATCAGACACCTAGGGTAATTTGAGAAGTGACCCCGTCATGACTCAGGTGTGTAGAGGAAAATCAAGATGGTTAACCTCCTCCTTTGTTAGCCATGATGAATCTTCAATAGGTCATCCTTTCCATTTGACCAAATACTCTTCATATGTCTTGTTCCTTGTGCTTCTACCAACATGACTATCAAGTATGTCTTCAATCTCCTTGAGATTTGAATTGGTTGCTGGAATACTCCACTGTGATGCTATAACCTCATCTTCAACACCTCCCTCATGATACTCTATCAAATCTAAAATGTTAAACACTAGTGAAATATTCATCTTAGTAGGCAATTCTACCTCATATGCATTTCCTGAATCATGCTTCTTCAGTATCTTACATGGCCCAAACTTCTTCATTTTCAAATTTTTATATGTACCAACCAAAAATTTCTCCTTCCACAAATGAACCATGACTTCATCTCCAACTTGAAATTCCTTATGCCTCCTTTTCACATCTACCATAGCCTTATACTATGCATTCATCTTGGTAATGTGCTTCCTCACCTCCTCATGGATGTTCTTCAAATGTTCTACAAAATCCTCAGCTTCAACACTACTTATTTCTCCTTTATCTATCTTTCTCAATTCAGATGCATTTTTGGGACTACTTCCATATACAATATGAAATGGTGATTTACCAGTGCTCCTGTTGACAAAATTATTATATGCAAATTCTGCCTATGCAAATTCTGCCTATGGTAAAATCAAATCCTATTCTATTAGCTTATCCCCAACCAAACATCTCAGCAAATTTCTCAAACTCCTATTCACCACCTCTGTCTATCTATCAGTTTGTGGATGATGTGATGAACTAAATTTCAAATCTATCTTCAACTTCTTCCACAATGTACGCTAGAAATATCCAACAAACTTAGTGTCTCTATCTGAAACTATGGTCTTTAGAAAACCATGTAGTCTCACTACTTCTGTAAAAAACAATTCTGCTATATGAGTAGCATCATTAGTCTTCTTGCAGGGAATGAAATGTGCCATCTTTGAAAATCTATCAACCACCACAAAAATTAAATCATGTCCCCACTGTGTCCTTGGTAAACCAAGAACAAAGTCCATACTGATATCCTCCCAAGGCTTCTCTGGTACAGGTAATGGCTGATACAACCCTGTATTCTGCTTCACTCCTTTTTCCATCTGACATACTCTACAACTTTGTACAAACTTCTTGACATCTTACTGCGACTGTGGCCAATAATAATTTTCACTAACCAAAGCAAGAGTTATATCTTGACCAAAATGTCTAGCCAATCCTCTGCTATGCTTCTCCTTGATGAGATTCTCCCTCATAGAACTTCATGGAATGCACAACTGACTCCCTCTGAATAGCATATCATCCTGGATGATAAAATCCGGCCATTTCATCATGTCTAAAGTAACAGGTTCTTTACAAGCTTTCCAAGCTTCACCAAAATTAGGATCCTCTGGATACAAATTTTTGAGTTCCTTAAACCCAACCACTTCAATCTGCATCTCTGTCAGCAATAGTTGCCTTTTGCTAAGCACATCTGCAACCCTATTAGACTTTCCACTTCTATGTTTCAAAACAAATGTATAACTCTGCAAAAACTCAACCCATTTCAAATGCCTTTGATTCAACTTTCCTTGACTATTCAAATATTGCAAAGCTTAATGATCAGTATACAAAACAAACTCCTTAGGAAGTAGATAGTGTCTCCACTTCTTTAATGCCTGAACTATAGCATAAAATTTCTGATCATAAACATAATATTTTCTCTTGGCATCATTTAACTTCTCACTGAAATAAGCAACAGGTTTTCCTTCTTGGCTCATAATAGCTCCTATTGCAGTACCACTAGCATCACAATCTACTTGAAACACCTTATTAAAATTTGGGAGTGCTAAAATAGGTTGTTCTATAACTTTTTGTTTCAATAGTTGAAAACTCTTTTCTACCCGATTAGTCCACTTAAACTCTTTCCTATCCCCTCTCATTGTTTCAGTCAAGGGACCACAAATACTGCTAAAATTTCTGATAAATTTTTTGTAAAAACTAGCTAGACCATGAAAATATCTTACCTTGGTAGCAATCCTTTGAGTAGGCCATTCAAGGATAGCTTGTACCTTCTCTGGGTCCATTTTTAGACCTTCTGTTGAAACTACAAATCCCAAATACACTAACTCTTTCTTTACAAAATTGCAGTTCTTCAAATTAATCAACAATTTCTTATCTCTCAGCTTCTCAAACACCATACGAATATGCATCATATGTTCCTCCAATGTATTGCTAAAGATCAAAATATCATCTAGGTAAACAATGAAAAACTTACCCAAAAATTCTTTCAAAACCTCGTTCATAAGCCGCATGAAAGTGCTCGATGCATTGGTTAGCCCAAAAGGCATGACTAACCACTCATACAGTCCTTCCTTTGTCTTGAAGGTAGTCTTCCATTCATCTCCTTCTCTGATCTGAATCTGGTGATATCCACTCTTTAGATCTATCTTTGAAAAATACACAGCTCCACTCAAACAATCCATAATATCATCAATTCATGACAATGGAAACCTATACTTGATTGTGATCTTATTTATTTTTTTGGAATCTATACAGATCCTCCATTCTCCATTCTTCTTTGGTGCTAATACTCCTTGTACAGCACAAGGACTCAGACTCTCTCGAATCAACCTCTTCTGCAATAACTCATGTACTTGTCTATTCAACTCTTCACTTTCTGCTGGTGTCATTCTATGTGCTGCCTTGTTTGGAAAACTGGTTCCTGGAATCAAATCCATCTAATGAATGATCTTCCTTACTGGTGGTAATCCATCAGGTACATTATTAGATATAATATCCTGAAACTCATTCAATAAATCTGTAACCTCTACAGGTACATCCTCTACTTCCTCTTTACTAGCTTTTGGAATTAAAGCAAAAAACACATGCTCATGCCTCATACCATCTAGAAATTTTCTTCCATCAACAAAATTTATTCTTGCATTACCACATACCATTTCTTTGGTCTCCTTCAATGGCTTTAGCTTATGTTGCACTCCATCCTTTGTCAGGGAATAGGTATTCACATGACCATCATGTACAACACATTTGTCAAACTGCCACAGTCTACCCAACAACATATGACATGCATCCATAGATATGATATCACATAGTACCTCATCTTGGTATCCACTGATCTTGAACTTTACCAGACACTGTTCATTGACCATGACCTTGTGGTCATCCTACACCCAAGCAATCCGATATGGATGTGGGTGTTTCTGTCTCTTGAACTTCAACTTTGTCACCATCTTTTTTGACACCAAATTGTCAGTACTTCCACTATCGATAATCACATTATAGAATTTACCTTCACACTTGAATTTAGTGTGAAATAGGCTCCTCCTTTGTTTAGGTTCATTCTCACCACTCAGAAAGACTCTTCTATTAGTCAACATTTCTCCTCTTTCAGCATCTTCAGAATTTGATGATCTGGCATCTTCATCTACATGTGCAACTCTGGCCTAGCCTTCATTCCTCCTATCTATCCTTCCTTGGTGTTGAGGACATTCAAATGCCCTATGACCTTCTTCTCCATAGTGAAAACATGTTCCACGGAAGCCTCCTCTCCCTAAACCTTGTCCTCTTCCTCTTCCTCTCTGATCTCTATTGTTCTGATCTTGGAAACTACTATTGGAATTATTTCCTCTTTGATTTTGACTGCTATTGGCCTCATCCTTATTTTTCAGATCTTTATTTTGGCCTCCATATGGCCATCCACCAGATCATCCACAGCAACCTCTTCCATTTTTTCTGCTCTCGAACTTCTTGTTCAACTTTTCCTCTACTTTTAGGGAAAATGGGTATGCCTCTTCAATTCTATTCATTCGAATCAGATTCAGCTCCTCCTGTATGCTCAGCCTCAACCCATTAAGGTAATGGGAAACTTTCTCCTTATCCACTTCTGCATGGCCTGTTCTGATGAGGATTCGATAGAAATCCTCTGTATACTCTTGAATAGATCTTCCTGCTTGCTTCAAACTTGGCATCTTCTTCAATAGGTCAAGCTCATAATCAACAAGAATGAACTGTCACTTCAATTTATCCACCATCCAATCCCATCTTGTGATTTTATCCTTTCCTCTTCTATTTCACTTCAATTGAATTTCTTGCCAGTAGATCTTTGCATGACCCTTCAGTCTGGCCTTTGCAAATTTGACCCTATCAGGATCCTCAATATCTTCATACTGAAAATATTCTTCACATTCATTGATCTAGTCGATCAATTCTTCTAGGTTAAGATTTCTAAAAAATGTCAGAACCTTGATCTTAGGTCTTTTCTTGATCTTGGAAATGGCCCGAAAAAGTCTTTCTTCCTCTTGGTTCACAAATTCGACTTCTCCTTCTTGATCTTCTTCTTTGGCTTCATCCTCGCTTTCATCTCTGACATTAAGATTCATTCCTTTGCAAATCTCCTCTTGCAATGCTCGCACTTGTCTCTGGAGTGCTCCAACCTTAGGTGTTACAACACTAGCTCTTCTACCACATTCCCTTCATGGAGGCATTTTCACGATGCATGTTGAAACCCTAACCACGGTCCTGGTGCAAACTACCTCACAGTCAGTGATCTATTTACACACTTAGGAACTCTTGATCTGATACCACTTGATGAAGGGTGCTCCCCTTAATACCAAAAACACATAACAGAAATAGAGAAACAACAACAACAATATGCAAGAACAAAAAATTAGCTTCTTATTATCTCCACAAATGTGAAATTACAAACTTTCAGAATTACAATATGCAAAGCCACATGGGCATTCCCTTACAATATTCTATAGGACAAAGCCTCGAATCAATACCCAGATCTACTACCTAGAACTTCCCTAGACAACACTACGGGCCTTCTTTATATAGGCATTTTCCACCGCTTGAGAAGGTTCCAAAAATTTAGCCCTAAGGGCCGACCAAACTTAGAATTATTTTATTTTTCAATTTATTACATCAAAGTTGGCTCAAAATAACTTTTGAAACCCGAACAAAAATTTTGAAGGAAAATTATTTTCTGCCATTTCAGTTGACCCGACTTTTGGAGACCATAAGTCATCACCAGTTGACCCGATTGACTATTATAACCCCATTTCAGAAAGGCCACGAAGCACTCTACAGGCTTGACATGTGTAAGCGCTTATCACCCAAATTTTGAACCTCATCCGAGGCCTCTAAAGCCTTCAAAACTAAGTTCAAAGTTTCTATACCCTGCTACCAATACTGAAAATATTCAATATCTTCAAAACTAGACCTGATCTAGCCATGAAACTTTACTGGCAGGCTGATATGACTGAGATGAACTTCCACATGTAAAATTAGAACATTCTGAGATTTATGACCAACTTACTAAAAACAACAAGTTTCCATAAATAGCATCTCTGCACAAGATAGCCCTTATTGAATACAAAAACAAAAATATTTTTGGGTGATGCAAGATTTCTCTTACACCCAGGATGCTCCTGCATCAGTTTTACTTGTCCAGGTTACAAGTCTTTCACCAAAGAAAAATGCTCCTCCAGTGGTGCTTTTTCTATCATCCACATTTCTAGCCCAATCAACATCGGTGTAAACTTTCAGTTCAAACTTCCCTTTCTTAGAATACCTTAATCCATAATTCTCTATTTTCTTCAAGTATCTTAAGATCCTTTTTCTAGCGATCATGTGTGATTCTCTAGGGTTAGCATAAAATCTTGCAACAATTCCCACAGCATGTGCTATATCTGGCCTACTGTGAACTATGTACATTAACTTACCAATCATAGATTGGTAAAGTGTCTCATTTACCTCAATAGTTTCATCCTCCTTTGTCAATTTGCATCTAGTAGCCATTAATGTTCCCATAGGTTTAGCATCTTCCATGCCAAATGTCTTTAGTACTTCCTTTATGTATTTAGATTGTGTGATGAATATGCCATGACTCTACTGAATCACTTGAAGTCCAAGAAAGAACTTAATCTCTCCGAACATAGACATTTCAAATTCCTTTTGCATTTCATTAGCAAATGCCTTGTAGACAAGATTTGAGCCACCAAAGATAATATCATCAACAAATATTTTAGCAATGATAATAGTATCATCAGTATCACCTTTCACATACAAATTGTTGTTTTCACTTGTTCTAAGAAATCCAATACTTAACAAGTAAGTATGCAGTCTTTCATACCATGCTCTCGGTGCTTGCTTTAGTCCATATAAAGCTTTATGTAATCTACATACCATGTCTTTATTGTTAGGATCAACAAATCCTTCAAGTTGTTCAATGTAGACTTCTTCTTCAAGTATACCATTCAAAAATGCTAACTTCACATCCATTTGATAGACTTTAAATTTATTGTGTGCAGCATATGAAAGTAGCATTCTAACTCCTTCTAATCTAGCAATAGATGCAAATGTCTCACCATAATCAATACCTTCTTCCTATGCATATCCCATGCATACTAATCTAGCTTTATTTCTTGTGACTTCACCATTTTCATTCAATTTATTCCTGTATATCCACTTAGTACCGATAACATTCTTATCTTTTGGTTAGGGTACTAAGGACCATGTTTTGTTCTTTTCTATTTGTTCTATTTCTTCCTTCATTGCATTAACCCATTCTTCATTCTCTAATGCAGCTTTCATAGTTTTAGGTTCAAATTCACAAATTAGACATGTACCTTGTCTTGTTTTGCTTCTGGTTTGCATTCTAGCATGTCTGTCTCCAATGATTTGTGTTTCAAGATGGTGTCTTCAGACAAAACTAGCCAAGACTTGATTTCTCCTTTCTTGTTCATCCTGCTTAGGGTCATTTCCTTGCTTGACAGCTTCTTCATGTTCATCAGTTTGTGGTGCTTGTTGTACTATGTTGTTTCCCTACTGACTAGTTGTTACAGCTGGCGGTGTCAATAGATGCTTTGGATGTTCAATGTAAGTGAATCTACCATAATCTTCCAATTCTTTTGTACTTTCCTCTGTGTACTTATCATCAAACTTATCAACATGAACATTAGTACTTTCAACAATCTTATTTGTAACCTTATTCAAACATTTGTATGCTTTACTTGTAGTGGAATATCCCAAAAATATCCCTTCATCTCCTTTAGAATCAAACTTCCCATTTCTTTCATCTTTCAAGATAAAGCATTTACTACCAAAAATTCTAAAATAACTTATAGTAGGTTTGTGTCCAAACCATAGTTCATAGGGTGTTCGGTTGGAGTCCTTCTTTAGTTGTGCTCGGTTAAGAACATATACAGCTATGCTGATAGCTTCCCTCCAATATGTCTGGGCAACATTCTTCTATATCATCAATGTTCTAGCACAATCAATTATAGACCTATTCCTTTTTCAGTGATGCCATTTTGTTGAGGTGTCCTCAGTGCCGATACCTGCCTTTTGATTCCATGCTCATTGCAAAAGTTAGTAAATTCATTAGAGATAAATTCACCTCCTCTATCAGATCTTAAGCATTTTATTTCCTTTCTAGTTTCTTTCTCTACCTTAGCTTTATACCACTTAAACATTTTGAAAGCTTCAGATTTCTCTTTCAAGAACATAATAGTCATTAGTCTAGTATAATCATCAACAAAAAGAATAAAATATCTATCACCAGAATAGCTCTGAGTTCTCATAGGACCACACAGGTCGGTATGAACCAATTCAAGTATCTTCTTTGTTGAATAGTCTTTTCTTTTAAAACTAGACTTAGTCATCTTACCTCTTTGACATTCATGGCACATGGCATGATTAGGTTTTGTTAAGTTAGGCAGTCCTCTAACTCTTTTCTTTCTACTAATCTTGATCATGTTGTCAAAGTTCACATGGCATAACCTTCGGTGCCACAACCAAGCATCTTCATCCTTTATTAGAAAACAAGAAGACTGATCCATATCAAGATAAAATAGATTACCTCTGGATTGTGTACCAGTTGTATCAAGTCTTCCTTCATCAGCATAAATCTTCACCTTTTTTCTCTCAAAATCCATTCAGTGGCTTGAGTTGTTCAACTGTGCCATTCTTATCAGATTATAGTTTAGTCCATCTACCCAGTATGCATTTTCACATTGTAGTCTATCATTGATCATCAGTGAGCCTTTACCTCTTACCATACAAGGTGCATCATTTCCCATTCTCACAGATCCTCCATTATATTCAACAAGATGACCAAAATTCTCTACATCACCAGTTGTATGATGTGTGTAGCCATTGTCTATGATCCATGTATCATTTCTGCTTACTTTAGAGATCAGTGATGTCTCTTCATGTTTCTCTTCCTCTTATTAGTCATCTTTCGTAGCAACAAATACAACTTCTATATCATCATTAGAATTAGATTCAGTTTCAATATCTTCAGCTATGTAACATACCTTTTTGCCTTTTTCATCTCGGTTGTCTCTGTTGTTGTGTCAGTAACCTCTGTTGACTCTTCTTCCATAGCTTCCTTCAAATTGGTCTTTGGATCTATCATCATCTTTCTTCTATGGACATCTAGCAGTGATGTGACCAACTTATTTACAATTAAAGCATGCTAAAGGTAGCTTGGATCTATACCTTCCTTTTCCTTTGGGAAATCTTCAAGCCATAAGTGCTTCAAGCTCATCAAGTTCATCATCGGTATTGTCATCACTATCACAATTCTTACCATTCCTGCTAGACTTTCCAATCTTCAGAGAAGACATGAAAGTAGATTCAATAGAAGGAACAACACTGTTATCAAAATTGTTTAATTCAAAGGTTGTAAGTTTACCAATCAGAGTGTCAAGAGTAAGGTTGGATGTAGCTCTTGTTTCATGAATTGCAGAAATCCTGATTGCATAAACTAGTAGCAAAGTTCTGAGAATCTTTCTTATTACTGTTTCATCATTAATCACTCCATCAGATGCTCTAATAGCATGTACCACTTCTTTGAGTCTATTTGAATATTGGACAATGTTCTCACCTTCTTTCATTCTCATTTCATCAAATCTACCTCTCAGAATTTCAGCTCGGGCTCTTTTCACATTCAGATCTCCACTGTAGATTTGTGCTAATTTATCCCACATTCCTTTGGTAGTTTTTCTTGTCTTGATATCTTCAAATTCAGTGTCGGTATAGGTAGCAACAAGTTCCATCATAGTAACATTGTGTTCATTCTTATCCTTCAGTTGATCAACAGTTAGGGGACCAATGGGTGGTTGCATGTAGCCATTTTGCATTAGATCTAGTGCAGAGTTCCCAATTCTAGATATGTGTAGCTTCATTCTACTTTGCCATACTGCAAAGTTCTCTTTATTTAGTTTTGGTACTTCCCTCTTATACATTTTGAGACCTTTATGCTTAAGTCCTTAAAACTCTATTCCAAGCAACTAGCTCTGATACCAATTGTTAGAATAACTAAGAGGGGGGTGAATCAGTTATCTAGTGTCCCAAAACAATATGTATAATTCAAAACTATTTCTTCAAGTTTTGCTTGTCGGTAAGCAATAATAACTCTTACTGTCTATGCTTTTACCAATTACCAGTCTAATACTTATAACTGTTTACCGATCAAATCTAACATGAAATATGCAAAGTATGATAACAAACAAATATCACAATCAACACATAACAAAAGAGATTTAACGTGGAAACCCTGTAAAGGGAAAAACCACTTGGGACCGGCAACCCAAAATTGTTCACTCTTCTGAAGTGAGGTCGGTTAAGATCCAACCCTATTAAAGGTTACAAACACACTGCCAGGTGTGACCTTGTTTGAGGATTTTAGACTAGAAGTTATCATCCAACCAGCATTCACTATGGGGTTGACAGGATAACAATGTTCATTCTATGAATGATACATCATAAGACTTTCAGAGTCCACTCGGTTAAGAGATTTAGACTGTATACAATGGTTAAATATGTAATAGTAAAATGACCTACCTTAATACAACTTCAATTGCAAATTAAAGATAAATATTCAGTCCATACAAATCCTTTTGATCAATAATTCACTTTAGATTCAATACTATATCAACTTACTATCCGTCGGTAATTACTCTCTATAGCTTGATAATTGCTCTGCAGCTCAGTTCTCACTAACCAGTATGATCAGAATGCATGAAAACCTTATTCATGTGATAATCCTATAGCTTCTTCTTCTTCCAACTCCTTTCATAAATAAATTCTATTCTCTTATATAGACGAGTAAATTGTTTTCTTCTCCACCATCAGATTTTGCCACTTAATCACATTCATAGATTTTGCCGCTTAAAAATTTCTCAGTACTTGTGCCAATAACATGTTTCAATCTTCTCCATTAGATCTTCCTTGAATTTTATCAACCGTCGATCTTTGTAACAAACATTAGCTGTTACCTCAATGTTATTCTCTTGCTAGCTCTTCTCTAACTTCTCTTTTACTCAGTGGATTCTATTCTCATCACCTTCACACTTATCTTTCACTAATCATAACCCACTCTCTCTTTTTTTTCATGTTGTGATCTTCATACTCTGATCCATTTATACTCAATCTAGAAGTGGTGGAAACATTATAGAATCTTCTCCTTAAGCGGTGCTACCAATGGTTAAAATGTTTAAAGTTTTATGCTCGGTGTCTAGATTCAATGTATCTTATATTTCATCCTATTCTACTTGGTAATATGTTTTGTTCTACTTGGTAACTTGTCTACTCTCAGCTCGGTAACTATTGTAACTTGGTAATTGCTCAGTGTATGGCTTGCCTTTCTCAGTGCATGTTCCTTATTCCCTTTACTAAAACTATCTCTTCCTTTACCAACTTGACTATCCTTCTTTACCAAATGAATTTGACAATCAATATGACTTTAAAAAAATTAATGACAAAAAAATAACTCATTTAGGAGTATCAATCTCCCCCTTTGACATTAGTTTGGTATCTTTATTAAAAACTTGAAAGTCATCAAAATTTTGTGTTCTTAGCAAAATTTGACCATGTATACACTTCTCGGTATAACTCCTTATATCTCCATAGCTGAATACTCAATAATCATTACTCCACCTATAGTAATACTCCCTATATATATATATCTATGCATCTTTATCACATATATATCCCCTTTTTATATAACACTATATATCCCCCTTTTTTGACAAAAATGCCAAAAACAAAATTACTTATTATGACACAAGCCAGGGAGCAAGACGGGCCAAAGGATGACGCACCCTAATGATCCAAGCATGCAACACACATGTGGAAGCAAAAAACAACAAGAGTGAGAGAGAAAATGCTAGATCCTTTCAATTTATTATCATCAATTTGAATCATACATGTCGGGCTGTAAGGCCTTCCCAGTTAGGGCCAGATATTACAATTAATTATAGAAGTCCTCAAACATGTGAGGATCTGCTACCAATCTCTAATCTAATGCCTTCTATCTTCTATCCAAACTACCTCCTAAACTACCACCAAACATCTACATTTATACAAGAAGCTACCGAGCTGAGTCGGCCTTTGGATCCATAATTAATGGAAGTAATAGTCAAATCTAGGACCACACACTTCCCAATGATGGATACAAACATTAATTACATGATCCAATATAAATGCACAAGTCATCCACAACAAGAAACAAAACTAAACCCGTTGGTAAGCAAGATAACCGAGCAGTAGACAGACAACGTCGAGTGCCAGTGAATTAACCGACCACCCAAGAGATAACCGACCACACTTGGTAACCAAAGGAAACTAACCAACTACCAACCAACTCAGTCAAAGTAGAAACCAAGCAACATAGACAAAACTCCAAATTAGTTTTGGTGACACAGGATTGCCAAGGACCCGAGATGCTCTTGCATCAGACACCTGGGGTTATTTTGAAATGATTCTCTAAATCATTTGGTAGGTCTGGTCCAAGCTACATCCAACTCAAACTGTGAAATCCACGAACTGTCTTCCATCAGTCTATTCTTGCACTTAACCAAATATCCCATGTACTATTTTCCTCTTGTACTCTTACCAACTCTTTCCTTCAAAATCTGTTCAACTTCATCATTCTACTTCTTAGGATATTCTGTCAGTACTGTCACTTCTTCTTCAGGTTCATGATACTCATACAAATCAACAATGTTGAAAATCAGTGATATGTCCATGTCATCAGGTAACTCAATCTCATATGCATTTCCACTATCAAATTTCTTCAAAATCTTGCAAGGTCCAAACTTCTTCATCTTCAGCTTTCCATATGTCCTAATAGGAAATTGACCTTTCTTCAAATGAAGCATTACTTCATCACCAACATCAAAATATTTATGTCTTCTTGATCTATCAGCTCTGTCTTTGTATTTCTGATTACTATCTTCCAGCTTCAACTTCACATCTTCATGCAATGTCTTCATGTATTCAACAAACTTTACTCCAATACTTTTTTTATTCTCATCAGCAATGTCTCTCAAATCAGATATTCGTCTTGGTTGTGTGCCATTCACAATCTCAAATGGTGTCTTCCCAGTACTTCTATTCATTGAATTTTTATATGCAAACTCTACTTGTGCTAACACAGAATCCCAATTACTCAGTGTGTCTCCAACTAAACATCTCAAAAGATTTCCCAAACTTCTATTCACAACTTCGGTCTGTCCATCGGTTTGTGGGTGAAATGTAGAACTATATTTCAATTCCATGCCAAATTTCTTCCAAAGTGTTTTCCAAAAATAACCAACAAATTTACTGTCTCGGTCAGAGATAATACTCCTCGGTAATCCATGCAATCTAACAATTTCCTTAAAGAAAAGATATGCTACATGTACTGCATCTAATGTCTTTCTACAAGGTATAAAATGTGTCATCTTCAAAAATCTATCCACAACAACAAATATAGAATCATTACATCTTACTGTCTTCAGTAAGCCAAGAACAAAGTCCATAGTGATATCAATCCAAGATTTCTCAGGAATAGCAATCAGTGTATACAATCAAGTATTCTGACTTAATCCTTTTGCAACTTGACAAATACCACAACTTTTCACAAATTTCTAAACATCTCTATACAACTGCGGCCAATAGTACTTCTCCTTTAGCAAATTCCATGTTTTATCAATGCCAAAGTGTCCATCCAAACCACTACTATGTTTCTCCTTTATCAAATTAGATCTCATCACTCCTCTTGGTATACACAACTGAATACCTTTGAACAACATACCTTCCTAAATGAAATATTCATCCCAATTTGTATCTTGTTGATCTTGAATAGGTGGTCTGCACTTTCTCCATGGCTCAGAAAAATTAAGGTCATTTTCATACAAACCTCTCATCTCATCAAAACCAACAACTTCAATTTTCATCTCGGTCATCAAAGATCTTCTTCTACTCAATGCATTAGCAACTCGGTTAGTGACTCCACTCTTATGCTTTATCACAAATGTATAACTCTGCAAATACTCAACCCATTTCATATGTCTCTGATTCAACTTATTCTGACTACCAAAATATTGTAAAGCCTTATGATCAGTATACAACACAAATTCACTTGATATCAAATAATGTCTCCATTTCTTCAATTCTTGAACAATAGCATAGAATTCTTGATCATACACATAGTATTTCCTTCTAGCATCATTCAACTTTTCACTAAAGAAAGTAACAGGTTTACCTTCTTGACTCAACACAACTCCAATTGTACTTCCACTTGCATCACATTCTACTTGAAATACTTTACTAAAATTAGGTAATGCCAAAATATTTAATTCAACAACCTTTTGCTTCAGAGTCTCAAAACTTCTGTCAGCTCCATGTTTGCACTTGAATTCTCTTTTGTCTCCTCTCTTAGTCTTAGTCATAGCATTACAAATTGAACTAAAATTCCTTATGAACTTTTGGTAAAAACTTGCCAAACTGTGAAATGATCTTACCTCACTAGCATTCATAGGTGTAGGCCAATTTAGAATAGCTTCAACCTTTTTAGGATCCATCTTCAAACCATTAGCTGAAATAACAAATCCCAAATACACAATCTCTTCTTTCATGAATGAACACTTTTTTAGATTTATCAGCAACTTCTCCTCTTTCAATCTCTGCAAAACTTGTCTAACATGCAACGAATCTTCTTCTCTGGTCTTACTAAATATCAAAATATCATCCAGATATACAATCACAAATTTACCAAAGAATTTCTTCAAAACCTCATTCATCAGCCTCATAAAAGTACTCGGTGCATTAGTTAAACCAAAAGGCATAACCAACCACTCATACAAACCTTCCTTTGTCTTGAACATAGTCTTCCATTCATCTGTTTCTAATACGATGATACCCACTTTTCAAAACAATCTTTGTGAAATACTTTGCTCCAGTCAAAATATCCATTATATCATCCATTCTCGGTATAGGAAACCTATACTTCACTATTATCTTATCGATTGCTTTGGAATCAGTACACATTCTCCATTCTCCATTCTTCTTTGGTGCCAATACAATAGGTACTCCACAAGGACTCAAAATTTCTCTGATCAAACCTTTCTCCAGCAATTCTTGAATCTGTTGGTTTAATTCCTAATTCTTAGTAGGTGTCAACCAATGAGGTGCCTTATTTGATAAACTAGCTCCAAGGATTAGATCCATACAATGATCAATGCCTCTTTTCGGTGGCAAACCATCAGGTACATTATAAAAAATGATATACTATACTTGGTGAGTAACTTATCAATCTCCTCAGGGACATTATCCTCTATTTTCTTACTCGGCTTATTAGGAATCATAGAAAAACATACATCATTCCTCTTCAATGAGTTAACAAACTTCCTTCCTTCCATCAAGCAAACTTTCACAGATGTGCAAACATTACTAACAGGTTCATCCATCAATGGTAACAAGATTTGTTTCTTTCCATAAGCCACAATAGTATACTTATGCAATCTCCCATCATACATAGCATGTCTATCATATTGCCAAGGTCTACCCAACAAAATATGGCAACAATCCATAGGCATGATATCACATAACACCTTATCATAGTATTTTACAATTTTCAAATTCACATAGCATTGTTCACTTACCAAGAGTGTATGCTCATCTTTGATCCATGAAATTTGATAGGGCTTCAGATGTGCCAACATTTCCAACTATAGTTTTGTGACCATCTCTTCAGATGCCAGGTTCTCTGAGCTACCAATGTCAATGATTACCTTCCAAACTTTGTTAGAAAATCTACATCTAGTCTTGAACAAAATTTTCCTTACCGGATCTTCCTTTTTGCTTTCATTCCACAGTGCTCTCCTTACCATCAAGTTATTTTCTTTCTCAGGTTCATTTGGTGACTCTTCTTGCACCAAGGCATTTCTACTACTACCGACCTTCTTACTAGCTTGTGTACATTCAAAGGATCTATGTCCTTCCTCTCCATAGTTATAACAAGTTCCTCAAAAACTTCCTTTGTCATAACCACCTCGGTAGTTACTGCCTCTACCTCTAGAACTTTCACTTTTCCACTCGGTCTTTCCTTTGTCTAGATTTGTCTTTTCTGGTTTAGATCTACCATTTTCATCATTAGATCTACCTCTTCCTCTAGGGAATCTACCACCTCAACCTCTCTATTCTATTCATGTCTTTTGTTCAATTTCTCCTCGGCCTTCAAAGCAAATTGATAAGCCTCTTCAATGTTCTCCAACTTGACCATACTAATCTCCTCTTGGATGGAAACCCTCAAATCATTTAGGTATCTACCGATTCTTTCCACATCATCTTCCTCATGTTTAGATCTAATATCCAATCTATAGAATTTCTTAGTATACTCTTTTACCGAGCTATCTTTCTATCTCAAACTTTGCATTCATTGAACTAGGTTAATCTGATTATCACAGGGTAAGAATTTTCCTTTCAACTTATTGACCATTTTACTCCATACCTTGATTTTTTCTTTTCCTTTCCTTTTCTGATCCAATTGTAGATGTTCTAACCATAAGGATGCATGACTTTTCAACTTTGTGCTTGCAATGTTCACCTTCTTATCCTCAGGGATATTTTCATATTCAAAATACTTTTCCATCTCAGTGATCCAGTCCACCAATTCATCAGAATCCAGCTTTCCAACATACTCAATGGGATTGAAATGTGGTGTTGACTTCAAACTTGTCAAAGCCTTAAAAAATATTTCTTCACCTTGATCCATAATAGGTGCAGGTTCTGCATTTGCTTGTTCTTCTTCAATTTCATCATCACTAACATCTTCAAGATGTCTACCTCTTCTTTAGGTTGTCTCCACTACTTCTAATCTAGCAACAATTTGCCTTAGCATATCTGCCAATCCTGGATATGCATCTAACCTCCCATGAACCATCTTGAAAACCCTTCACAATTGCAGGTTAGCTCACAATTTGCTACCCCACAACAATTCAACTAGGGCTTGAAGAGGAACCTGCAAACCTAGATCCATAGAACTAGATTAAGATATCACCTCAGTTTGATACCATTGGATGCAAGGTAGGGAGCAAGAGGGGCCAAAGGATGGTGCACCGTAATGATCCAAGCCTGTAAAACACATGTGGAAGCAACACACAACATGAGTGAGAGAGAGAATGCCAGATCCTTTCAATTTATTATCATCAATTTGAATCATACATGCCAGGCTGTAAGGCCTTCCCAGCTAGGGCCAGATATTATAATGAATTATAGAATTTCTCAAACATGAAAGGATCTTCTACCAATCTCTAATCTAATGCCTTCTATCTTCTATCCAAACTACCTCCTAAACTACTACCAAACATCTACATTTATACAAGAAGCTACCGAGCTGAGTCAGCCTTCAGGTCCATAATTAACAAAAGTAACAGTCAAATCTGGGACCACACACTTCCCAATGGTGGATACAAACATTAATTCCACTATCTAATATAAATGCACAAGTCAACCACAACAGGAAACAAAACTAAACCCGTCAGTAAGCAAGATAACCGAGTAGTAGACAGACAACACCAAGCACTAGTGAATTAACCGAATGCCCAAGAGATAACAGACCACACTTGGTAATCAAAGGAAACCAACCAACTACCAACCAACTCGATCAAAGTAGAAACCAAGAAACATAGACAAAACTCCAAATTATTTTTGGTGACACGGGATTGCCAAGGACCCGAGATGCTCTTGCATCAAATTATTATTTGGTGGAGGAACCTTATCAAAAATGTATTTATACCTCTCTTGTGCATCTTTCAATGATGCCTCCCATGACTCCTTAAGTGTCTGTAACACTATAATTTGTTCACCTAGGTCAGCTACAAGACTTATCATGCTATCCATAGCACTTATATTAGGGGTGTTCACTAGCTCTTTAGCCTTATGAGTATGTTTCTGTAGTGACTCAATCTAGGGTATAAAAAATGTTTGCAACTCCTTGATTTCCATTCTAATTTTATCCTCCTCTTTTCTTAACTCATGTTGCACTCCCATTAGATTCCTAAGCTTTTGATAATAAGCTTTGAATTTATCAAGCTCAATTGTGACCTTTGCTAGCTACTCAGTCATCTCTTTCTCAATTGATTCATCTTTTTCCTGTATATCCTTTGTAAAATTTGAAATCAAGAAATTTTTTTGAAACAATGAAATAATATATTTCAATTCTTTTTCCAATTTGGTAACCAACTTGTTGATACTGTCAAGAAATTTTTAGCCCTTTCTCTTCAAATTTTTTTAAAACCCTACAGTAAATTGACCTAGCAATGAAAAAATACAAAAAGCCCTAATTATCCTAGGTCTTGTTATGTTTAAGCGTTACTTTTTTCAATCTCTTAAGATCTAAAAAGCATGTGTTTAATTAAAACCTCTTAAGTTGTCAACCTCATGTGTTTCGAGGTTAGGTTTTAAAGTGGGTCCCCTTTTCATAAAATACTTCCCGCTAAGACTTTGGTTTTTCTCATTTTTATCCCAAACGTTGGATCTAATTTAATCTTGTAGTTGTCATCATCCCTTAAGTTCCTTGGTTGTTAGACACTCTGACTTGCGGGGATGTGACTAAGAGACACCTATCAATGAGGGCCCAATTTTAAAGCTAGGTGGTCACTAATGAGTGGATTAGATTGACGGTTGTCGCAGTGCCTTAAATCTAAGTTGGCCACCTGTTAAGTCTTGCGGGACTACAAAAAATGTGCAATTGGATGAAGGACAAGTGATGATGGAGGTGGGACCAATTTTCATTGATAAATGATGATTGCTTGATGAAAGAAGATCTACGGTTGTTGCTATCCCTTAAAATGACATCACTAACAGTTTCTGACTTGTGGGAATGTGATTGAGTGATATGTGTCCTTTGTGATGTCACTTGCTAGTGAGTCTAAAGTTCTCAAATGCTTCCACATGTTCATGTACGAAGTGGGGTCCCAAAATTTCAAAAGTGGTAAAGATCTATCAGATCTTGAAAGAATCGACGACAAGCGTTGCATCTTGATTGTAAGATGCTCGGTGTTTTAAGTTTGCGGCATTGTGACATGTTGACACCTATCCAAGCCGATAAAGTTACACTAAAGCACTGATTTTAGCACATTGGATAATGAAATGTTCTCATTGGTTGAGAACTAAGCTTATGGAAAGGGTTAAATTTTTTTGTGTGGATTTTTGTCTGCCATTCAATGCACCAAAAAAGATTTGATTGATGGTACAATTTCAAATTTGAGATTTTGTGAGACCTATTACATCCTGTGAATGTTGTAGCCACTAGTTTCAGTAATGGTGACTTAATGAGCTTCGTGTGAATTGGATGTAATGGGTTGGCAATGATTATGTACTTAGATTTGATCATTGGAAACAACACATTGCCTTTAGTCTTTCTGCAAGTGATTTTGCTCTCCCTACAAGCGTCAACTGCAAGTTTTTCAAGCATACAGTAGGCATTTTAAAATTGAAAATTCTTAGAGTTTTTAGATCTTAGTGATTGGAATATTGTCTGTTGTAGTTGTCTAAAGATATTAGGGTGGTTTTTATCTGGTTTCTATACATCTTCCTAAAACCCTAGTTAGAAAATGGTGCCCAAAAGAGATCTCTCAGGGAAAATAGAGTACAAAGACAGGGGTGTATATGAGGATTTACTTCAATTTTTCCCACACTCAGAGCTTGAAAAGTCCAAAATGAAAGAGTTAGTTCCCAAAAACCCTATGAACTATATTGATGACAGACTATTTGATAGGGGAATTTGGATGGGAAATGCTAGGGTAGGGGAGAAATACAATGGTTTAATTTTATTTAAAGTTGCATACTCTCAAAGAAATGCTTGTGCTTCCCTCAGCAATATATGGCAGTTTGATGTAGGGAAACTCATTGTGCTTGGAGTCTTTATGGATGCTGATCTCCTCATACAAATATCCAAGTGTTATGACCCCATAACTAGATGTGTTAGGGACATAAATGGAAAAGTTTTGATAAGTATCATAGAGGATGAGATCAGACAAGTTTTTTCACTAAATGATCCTTCTGTTGGACTGGAGAAGATTAATTTTGATGAGTTTGGTAAAATTTATCAGGCACAGAGAGACTATTTGAGGTCTGGTCCTCTAAGAGACTTCCTTGGAAAAATTGGTGCCATGTGTATGGTTAGCCCAAGCACACCAGAGCCTTTCAGGTTAGACCTTTTTAGTTTGAGGGCACTAGGCATGTATAAATCTCTGACTTTGATCCTAGGAAAAGATGAAGCTACACACATGCCTATCCCATACATGTTTATGATGGTGCAGATCCTACATCCCCACTTGACATTAATTTTTTATTTTTCCCCCTACCTTGTAGACCTAATTCATCAAGGATTAATAAGGATTAAGAATATGAAGGTAGATAAACCTTTTGGGCGGTATTCCATGTTGATGCATATGTTCTTGCACAATGGTTTTGATTTCTTCAGTAAGACAATGGAAATAGTAAGGGAGAAGAATGGAGAAGTGTTATTAGTCTAGTTGTAGACTATAGAGCGCTCACTGGATAGGACTGAAGCTAGTTATATCATTTTTGATAGAAATTTTGCTTCAAGGCTTAGATCCTTGTTATTTTTTGAGAATCCAAGAATTCCCATGGAATTATTGAGGCTAATTAGGCCAAAATAATATTGTAAGGACATCACTATAGTCCATAATTTTGGTGACATAATTTTGTATCCAGTTTCTAGAGTATTCAGACTATATGGTTTCAAGAAGGCACCTTATATCACTGAAATAGAAAGAGAAACAAAGGAGGAGATGGTTGAAAATTTTGAGAGAATAACCCCAGAAGAGGGTAGGGCCCTAATTCATACTACAAGGGTGTTAATTCTCCCTGAATGGGATATTACCGATGTAATAGTTTTTGATGCAGTTAGGAAAAGTAAGGTTATAGTTCATTCTATTGCAAAAAAGGCCCAACAAGCTACTAGGGGTGTGGTCTTCTCAAATGATCACACAACCTTAGTAATGTGGTCCCTTAAGAGGGAAGGAAATAAAATGAATGAGGCATATCCCTCTAAGTATTTGGGAAATTTATTAGTGCATAGAGTGGGTGAGACTTCAAATGTTGAAGCCTCAAATATTATCTTGGAGAGAACCAAGTTTAATGTAAAGGTGGCAAAGAGAGATGCTCAGGACAAAGAAAAATTGAGAATTAAATTTGAGACTATTCTCAAATCCTACAACGAGTTAAAGATAGAGATGATTGAAAAGGATAAATTGATATCATAGTTATCTAGACCACAAGGCCATAGAGCTCCTCAACTGATGATTACTGATAAGCCTATAGTGGCTTCTTCTTCTAGTGCTATTATTGAATTTCCACCATCCCCCTTCCCATAAAAAAATATAGAAGCTAGGG
Source organism: Chamaecyparis obtusa (assembly GCA_027943335.1). Classification (NCBI taxonomy): domain Eukaryota; kingdom Viridiplantae; phylum Streptophyta; class Pinopsida; order Cupressales; family Cupressaceae; genus Chamaecyparis; species Chamaecyparis obtusa. Next base: position 462,289 of record BSBK01001861.1, read on the forward strand.
TCAGTTGGGAAAAGCAACAGTTTCTTGAAGAAAGGGATAGATTAAGGGAGACCAGAGAAAATTTGAATAAAGAAAGGGATAAGAATATGAAGGCTAAATGCCTAGTGGACCAGAAGTATGAGGAAAAGGTTAGGGAAGTAGTTATGCAATTTGCTAACAATCTGAACCCCACAATTTTGTATGATCATGCTAGAAGATTGCGTACATTACTGACATCTCTGAGTAACCATAAGGCTGATTTAGGGCCAATTTTGGATAAATAGATAGGAAGGGCATAAAACATGAAGCTTTTCTATGTGCTTTCAAAATCCTAATCTGACCCAGACCCTTTGATTAAACATGTGCATAAATTTGTAAAGGGTTTGGTTGAATTTAGAATAATTTTGGATGATTTTGAGAGAAAATTCAATCTACTGAAGAAAGAATTGACACTTTCAAGATGTGAGTTAATACCAGGGGTTTTCAAAATAAATGGTGAGCTAAAAGAATTATTCAAATGGAGAGAAAGGATGGATGAAGAATTTTCAGCCAGGATGAAAAGTATTTTGACTTTGGAAAATACTCTCTTCTTCATCCACACCATTGAGATGTTAATAACTGCAAAATCAAGATTTGATTTTATCCATAAGGAAATCAGGTAGATGGAAAGCAAGTGGGAGTAGTTACTTGGTAGAAGAGCTGAAATAATAAATTTTGTGTTCCCAAGTGAGAAGGTATTCAATGAATGGAGGTATCGATACATCCCACATGTTGAAAAAGATGATACTCCATCTACTTCTTGAAGCAAGTAAAAGGTTGTGACTCACAGTTTTGAGTAGGTGAGATACCAAATGTATTTATTGTAGGAACAATCACAAAGAGAAGATAATCATATTGCTTGAATGGATCGAGAGAAGAATTGAAGACTTGAAGACAGGAAGCTTGCCTATCAAATATCTATTCAAGATTTGATTGAGTCATTAATTGAAAACCCTGTGAGGTTGTAGTTTTAGGGTAAAGTTTTGTAAACCCTAATATGATCAGAATCTTGTTGTAGTCCTTGTCTATAAAACAATTTTTCATGATCATATTGGGCATTGAGAGTTTAGGTGTCTAGAAGATAGATTTTTGAAACCCTAGCCCTTAGTTGAGGATTGTAATATGTTGTATCTTTTCTTATCAAAGTAATAGAAGAAAGTATAGGTTGCTACTATTATCTGCAAGCTTGTTTCTCAAAGCATGTTGTATACAAATGATAAAATTCATTATACCTAATACAAGTATCATGTCTTTATCTCTCCTCTGTGTCGAATCTATGAATTTCTAAGTTATCAAAGAATTTTTTGTATCTATTGTCATTTTTGAGTTTTGATTTAGAATTGGATTAAATATTGCTCTAGATGAAATACATGTTCATATGATTTATGCAAGGATATTCAGCAAGAAGGAAAAGGTTGATTATTTGTGTTTATGGTTATGAATCAAATTATCCCAGGATCTATGTATCTTCTTTGTTTTAAGTAATATTAGCCCAATGGACAAGGCACTGGCCTGAATGAGTATATCTTTCATTGGTAAGGATTGATTAATATCATTGCAATCAAAATAGAATAATCAAAACCATTTTTTAATCTTTATTTGTTATTGTAAAAGTGAGTACCCTAACACAGTGATGGAGAGTCAATGAGTAATAGGTTGTTGTTTAGTACTTTCTCACTGACATCTGTTACTAGGTCTAGTATCAAGTTAAGAACAAAGTTATATCTATTGGATTATGTATACCCACCTTGGTTCTGTAGAGCCAGAAGTGAAGAGGGAAGTCTTGACCCTATACTTGGTCTAGTTACCTATAGATTTCCCCATATTTGGAACTAACCCTCCTCAAAATCAGTCTTAGGTATATTGGTGTCTCATAGAGTGTAAAATCTTTTCAAGAAACAACACAACTCAAAAAGTGTTACCTTGTCTAGTGCCACTGATTGAAGTAACTCTTCAATGATCTTGTCTTCTATTTTCTTTCAGTGTACTTGCAACATATACTCTATGGTATCCATACCAGGTTGGTTTATCTATTTTACTAGTTCTTCCAATTGACTATGTATGTTGTCCTTCTCATTTATATCTACATTAGGTACAATCTCCTATAGTATCTCCTTGATATTCTCTATCACATCAATTTTCTATTTCTTTTCTAGTAACTTGTCTTGTGCTTCTTTTCTCTTAAGCAGATCTCCAAATTATAATAAATCCTTAGGGCTTAGGGTGGATATGTCTACCTTAGGAATTACAATTGGCTGGCTTAAGTCAACCTTTTCTTTTTCATGCTTCCTCTTCTTTGAATTTTTTATTTCTATTTACATACTCTCTCCAGTAGATAATTTTGGGGAATGAAATGTCTTCTTTGCATTAGATATTGCATTAGTTGTATCTTCAATTTTCTCTTCTCTTTCTTCATTTTTGTTGTCTCCCTTCTTCTCTTCTTGTTTCTTTTCCTTCTTTTTCTCTTCATGAATTTATTTTTTCTTCTCTTCTTCTTTATCCTCTACCTTCTCCTTCTCTGGTTCTTTTGACTGATGCGGACCTATAGTATCAGTAGTAATAACTGACTCTATATTTATATTTTTTGTAGCCTTGGTCTCTATAGTCTACTCGGTGTCCTTTTGTTTAGTCTCCTTTTTTGGTTCGGTGGAATCTTCTACATCAATAAGATTTTATTTTTTAGCCTCTGAGATAACCTCATTTACCTCAGGAAAATTAATTATTTTCTCAATCACTGGATCTACATCCATCAAATTTATTTTGGCTACATCATCAGTTTTCATTTCTTTAGTTTTCTTTACCTCGGTTACCATAATATCTTCATCATTTGTTATCTCTTCTATTGGGTGTTTGTCTATTATATCTTTAATGATAACCTCATCTTTATCTGTTGTCAGATCAATTCGATCTAACTTACCTTGTGGCTCATTTATTTATGTCAGTTGGTCAGGAAAGAAGATCTTTCTCCATAAGTCATCTGTCTCCTTTTTCACTTCTTCTAGTTTATTGATTATTATCCTTAATGCTATGCTTTTGACAAGAAATTTTGTTGAATATTCTGTCATTGCTTCATTAATCCCTTGTACCGAAAACTTAGGTACAATTATTTCTAGGGATATCTCCTTCATTTATTTCTCAAATGTCAAAGCTGATGAGACAATATTATGGAGTGTTTTGTTTATGATTTTCTAGGCACAAACTTGAATATCTTATGGTTTTCATGAACATTATACAGTCTTTCATGTTTTCTAAGTTTTAGTTATATGTATATTTGACACTTATGAAACTTAAGGAAAAGAATGGATATATATATATATATATATATATATATATATATATATATATATATATAGATTAATGAATGTCATGATAGAATTTGATATCTTTCTTCTCTAGCTTTAATGGGTAGATCTCCTGTAGCTATATGACAAGGCCACATTAAAATAGGATTTGTGTCTTGGATTCTGTTGTGTTAACCTTTTGCAAGAAGAATAAGTTAGCAAGGAACGTGTACTTAAGGATGAGTGGATCTTTCAAGGTGGATAACTATTTCAGATGATCAATCATAGCTCCACTCCTTCCATCACTTTGTGGTTGCTGATTCAGTCCAAGTTAATCTAGTTGCCACTGTTCCTATATTTTTGTAGCATTAAAAGCGGCTTATCTTCTTGTGTGAATGGTGTTGTCATTCATATAATTGAAGTTGTTATGATCTATAATGAAGGATCTAGTTTATAGGAGTTCTATTTTCCTAGTTGCTTTTAAATAAGTTGGAAGTGTTGATTCCAAGTTAGTTAGTCATTTTGAGAATTTCATATTGTAACTAACGATAGAGTAAAAGATACTTTTGATAATCTATTGTACTTATGTTTTATTGAAGGAGTATATGATAGTTCTTCATTTCAATCTCTAAGTTATAATTCATTCATACTTCCATGGGGGCCCACATGGGAGATGAATTGCCTGTTCGTGTTTTAGTAAGATTCAGTTCACTTTCTTCAAGTTGTTAAGTATTGTTGTTCCTGTAGCCACTGGTAGCAGAACCATTGATTGTTGCCTGTAGCATAGGTTTACTTCTCAAGCATTATCTATTTACTGTTAAGTTTGTTTCCTGCAAGATGAGGATAATCAGTAGCTTTAATTTCTAGTATAAACTTCCTATAGCAATAGCTTTTACTTTAGTAGTGATGACTATTGAGAAGAACTAAAGCATAAACTTTGCAGCCATCATCTCAAGTTCACGCTCTCGGATTGATACAATTAAATGAAGTCTAGCATAATGTTCTAAAAAAAAACATGATGATTTGTAGCAATGAATCACTATTAAAGGATGTCCAATCCTTAGGTTTCTAGGATATTATTCTGACCAGTCATTTTTGGCACCGTTGCCAGGGATGGTGTCAATTTAGTTCGACCCTAAAAGTCATTAAGTTAGTTTTTATTTTGGATAATTTTGCATGCATAGGTGTAGGGACCATCTTGGGTGATTCCTACCTAACCTTAATCAGGAAGAACCATTTGAGGTCTTCGACCTAACATTTGAGGAAACCCAATTAGAAATCCCACAGCAAGAAGAACCGTTTGAGAACATGTTTGTTGATGCTTTTGATCACTTGCCTTCACCACCATCATTTGAGGAGTCTTACCATTTAAAAACCCTCTTTGCTTGCCCTGAATATTTAGATAATGCAATGGCTCAATCTACCTTCCCTTTTCCTATTCCTACTGTGTGTGAGTGATTACACCTTCATGAAATAACAAGATTTAAAGAGAATTTACACTATTCAAAGCAAACTAATCTAAATAATGCACAATTAATCTAAATATCTCATGGTTCTCTAAAATAAAGTGGTAAATGAGGCTCTCAGCTGCAAATCCTCACTAGTGACACTCTAATTATGAGAATTGAACTAAGAATGATATGCAAAATAGATCTAATTATCAAATTCTAGCTCTATTTGATAAGAAAATCTCTAAAATGATCAACAATTTAAGCTAAATATCAATGAAAATGCTAAGTGAGTGGTGTGGATGCAAATTGCAAGAGCTTTGCTACAATTCAAAGATATGGAGTGGATTAATAATGCCTCAAAATGCCTTCTATTTATAAGATTTTCCCAAGGGTAGGGGGTAGAGTGAGATAACCATGGTTATGCTTGGGTAAGGTCAATTGGCTTTGCTTTGTCCCTAAATTGGGGGACAAAAATTTAAATGGTTTCAAAAGGCTGGACCATTTCAACAAAAGTGAGTGATTTGTGTCCATTTTGTCTCCTTTTTCCTTTGTTGAGAGAATTTGTGATTTATTAATTAATTAAAGCAATTAAATTTAGCCATGAAGGGTAAGAGGTTCATTTTGATTTTTCATTTCAACAACTATGTCATTAATTGAATTTAATCAATTTCTTAGTGTTTTTCCCCTTTTCAAGCTTTATTTAATCATTTAATCATTTAATTGAATTTTCCTTTGATTTGAATTGCCTTTGTTCCATTTATCGATTTTTAGTGCTATTTTGATGACTTGATTGCACCTTTTTGATTGATTTAAGCCTTTACCAATTTTCTATGTCTACAAATGCCCCTCTTTGAGTCGATGTGCGAAGAACACCGATTCAAAGATTCCATTGGTATGATGATCTGATTCAGGTCCTTGGTTCTGATATGCCTCTGATCGTTCTGATTGATGTACTTCCTGATGACGATGATGTGCCTCTGATGATGGTGCTGATATGATTCTGATGCCTCTGATATGATATGGGTCCTGATATGATGATAGGTCTTGGGTTAACTGATAAAGGTCCTGGGTTGATGATAAAGGTCTTGGGTTAATTGATAAAGGTCTTGGGTTGATTGATTGCTGATATGTTGATAGATTTGATATGATGACAGATTTGATATGAAACCAATATGCAATTGATTTGCCTCCTGATATGATACTTGATATGATATGATATTGATATGATATGATATGCCCCACTGATAAATGTTTTTGATGTGATGCCCATTTGATACTCTGATGCCCCCTCAGAAATAAAACATATTGATTCCTTGATTTGAAAGATTTTTAAGTAGTTGGAATATGTTTTGATTTTTGATACCGTTTGATGATATGCCATGACTCACAAATTTGCATATCCAAGATAGATAGGTCTGTTGTAGTTAAGCAAAACAAGTGGTTACAACAGGATAATGGTACCAATGAATGTGATTTGTCAATCTGATAGGATAGTTCTGATAGGATAAATCAATCAGTGTGAAAACCGATATGATTTGATACTGCTGCTTCGTTCTCAGGACACAGAGACACAAACGATGGTACTGGGTGTGATTTCTTAATACTTTGATATGATTGATTGACGTAAGATGACTCATTGATATAAAATACTGATATGATTCCCTTGATTTGCCAAACAGGCACATTTTCGTAAATGATATATATACGGACCTTAGCTTCTTGGATATTTGAATTTAAGTCATGGATTTGACCTAGCTAGAGTATAGGTTATTGAGATGATTGATTATGGAGCTCTTTCAGTTTGTTGATATTGTATCATGATATTTCAGTTATTGATCAGGACTTGGATGTATCATTTTGATGACATTGTATCTTTGATTAGACAAAGTTTATGGATCTTTGATGTTATGGACACTTATTGATTTATGGACTTTCCTTGATTCTTGATTGAATGACCCATTTTATGATTGATCAAGATTTCAATTGAATGAACCCCCTTTTCCCTTGGAAAAATACTACAAACAAATGCACATGCAATTAATCTAACATGATAATGCAATTAACCTTCCATGATAATGCAATGCAATGCAGCTAAGTGTCACTAGCTTTTAGCAAATAAATGCCTTGAGGATAAATTTTCATCATTGAGCACTTTGGGACCGAAAGCAAGTACAATCACCACTGCCCACTGACATGATGATATGAATACCACTTTTTATCACATTTGGTAACCTCCTTTTTGAACTAGTACAACCCACACTAGTCGAATAAACCAACTATGAGAGTATGAATACCAGTTTCAACGAATTCAATGTTGCATAAACAAGCAAAGGTCAACCTTCCACCCTATATGAAAGTCCTCGATGGTTCTTTGATGACCATGTCGTTAGACAAATTCACACAAGTTATTGGATATCCCTCAAGACAGTCACTCAAAGACAAGAAAAATATCATGTCTCCATCATTGCCAATCTAGTCGAAACATCATCGATTAGCTAAAAAGATGTGATAAAAATCAATGTAAGTAAAGATCATCAAAAGAAAGCTTCAAGTGTTTTGCATTGTTTCATGATTTTCAAAAAGTATTTCCAAGCATTCTGATCTTTTTAAAGTGTTGTCAATTTTTAATCCCGAATAATAAAGTCAATGAAGGCTCATGGGTCAAGTTATGGTAATTGAATTCTTGGGTAGTGAACAATGATATCCATCAAAGGTTCACGAAAATCTTCTTCTCTCTTCTGAAACTCTGATCTCTCTCTCTGATGTGACTGAATGTTGTACTATTGGATCCTTTTGAAGTTAATGCCTTGCTTCATGTGAATTCATGCTTGTTTGCTGAAATTCGCTGATTAAGATCAAATGCCCCAGTTGGATAGAAAAAATGTTGGACTTGGACAAACTTCCAAAATATTACCGAAGCTCGGTTTATGCAAGATTGAATTCAAAGCACTTTATGCTTTCCTTTTTACCAGCTCTCAAACAAGATCACATTGGTTTGCCCCCAATGTCTAGCAAGATATAGGACACGAAGGATGGATTTGCAAGCTGATGGATTAGAGATGGAAAGGCTATGATGTAAGAAGTATGTGAATGTGACCCATAGGACTATCTCCTCAAGAGTACCCAAGCTACGGAAAAAAAATGATATAGCAATGTGAAGCATGTTTTTGGATAAGCCATGAAAGTCAATTGTGCAGGGCTAGATAGTGTATAGGATAGCGATCTGCTGCCATGAAAAGGAGTGATCCAAAAGAGTGGACATGTCAAGAAGTTTTTGATAACAATTTTTTTAATTTTTTTCATCTTGATCAAGACCAAGGGTCAATTTGGGTAAGATGTGGATAAGATAACACAATCTGGATAAAGGAGTGATGGAGGCTATGAAGGGATATTTTGGGATTATGAAAAAGCTATCAAGGAATAATGAAGGTGAATTTGGGATAAGCAAGATCATGATAGGGTAACATGGATGCAGCAAGTACAGAAGCTGATGGAAAGGATAACGAATGTCAAGATACTCAATGCTCATGGATGTGTTCAACCTTGTCAAGATGAAGGTGATAGAGGGAATATGGATGAAAGTGAGGTAAATGATAGGAAGATGGAAGATGGCATGGATGAAACTTACCCCCAAGTGTAGAGTGCAAGAAGGAAGAATTACGCATGACGCCTGTTTGCTATGTTTTCATCATGGTACTTGTCTAAGGTGCCACAAGAAGTGGTTTTCACCCTAGATTTATTTCTTTTTATTTTTGCTACCAAGGTGCCTATTGCTAGGTTTTCACCAAGGCACTTTTTCTCTTTTTTCATTTTTTTCTTTTTTTCTTTATTTTTTTCTTTTTTTGTATTTTTCAATATTTTCCCAACATTAGAATCTTTGGACAATGCTCCTCTGAAAGATATGCTATAATAAACCATGGATATGACTAGGATGCTCAAAGATATTGATAAGAGGGATGGAAGTATGGAAAGTATGCATTGGAAAATGAATGTGAGGATAAGAAGAAGGTATGTTGAAGATGGAAATGTTGGCAAGATCAACTTTGACACACACTTTGAAGAGTGGTGGAATGATGGAGGAATGAAAGATGACGGAGGTAAGGATCTTTTTGAGGTAGTGGATTTTGGGATGTAGGAAGATGATGGATGTTTGGAAGGAGATGGAATGGAAGCCTTTGGAAGCTTGAATGTCAATTTTGATTCTTCTTTTGTGTGCAAGTCTTTCAACAATGACTTGGGAATCCACATATTCTTTGATTTTTCTTCCTTTTGGAATGCTTTTGAATGCATTTCTTCAATGAGGGATTTAGGAACCCACATTTTCTTTTTTTCTTTTTGCTTGATGGACCTTTGTGGCTTTTTGGATATTTCATTTTTCTTTTCATTCACATGTCGATTAGATGGGACATTGTGATTTTTATGCACATCTGGATTCTTGGATTTATGATTTTTATGTTGCACATCAACATTGCTTCCAAAAGACTTAGGAATTGTGGATGAATAGGAATAATATGGATGGTTCATATGGATTGGTGTTTGGACATTCTTCAAGTATGTGTGTCTTTGTTGATCTTGATACATGGTAGGGTAAGTGAATGGATAACTAGGGATGATAGGAATGGTTGATGGGGGAATATATGGACCTAGTATGGATGGAAGGAATGAAGACTTTTGTTTTGGGACATAGGCACCCAAAATGGATTTGGAGGATAGTGGAGGTATGTGGTTTCATTTGAATGGAGGAATATAAGGTGTGAAAGGGATATCAATATCTTTGGAAGGAGCTCCATCGTCAACGTTCTCATCTTTAAGATTTATCTTTATACTAATAGGCTCATGAGTAGCTTTGATAGGAACACATTTGATAGGATCAACTGAAGCTTGAAGGGATTTATTATCTTGCAAGGGATTTGGAAGAATGATGTTTTCTTGAGGTGAACATGGAGGAATATGACAAGGAAATGATGGGATGCTTTGATCTTGACAAGGATCTTTGAATTGTGTAGCAAAGGTATTTTTCTCTTGATTTTCAATATGCTCATTGGAAGTTATGGAAGGGATATCTTGATCTTGCTCGGGAAATGGAGAAAATATGGAACTTGGAAGGGTACTTTGTTCTTGGAACGGAAGGATATCATCTTGAAAGACATGAAAGGATGCAAGGGGATCATCACAAGGTTCAAGGGATATGGGACCTTCATAAAATATGGGAGGGGTTTGTATATAATCTTGATCTTGATCTTTATCAATATTTGTTTCTTTTCTCTTTAGATTATCCTCTTGACATGAAGCCACTTCTAAGGATGAGGTAGATGTTTGGATATGTGTGGGGAATGTTTGGAAGAATGGTGTAGGATCCTCTTGAATAGGTATAATAGGCATTGAGGCACATGAAGCTTTGGGTTCTAATATCTTTGAAGCATGGAAACAATTTGCAGCAAGATGTGAGTTAGCTTGGGTTTCTTTTAGAGGTAGCCCTTGAGGGTAGACATAGTCAATGGGAAAAGTATCATCATTAGGCTCATTCTTTGATGGAGGAATTTTGGATAATTGTGGAGCTTTGGGAGATGAAGAAAAGATGAAAGGAATGCTAGTTATGGGAGGGTCTTTGCTAGATAGAGGTTCGGGAAATGGATGAAGGATGAAAGGTGTACAAGTCATCCAGGGAGAAACCTTGTTAGGAGATGGACAAAGGATGAATGGATTACTCTTGCTATATGGAGGTTTTTGAATTAGATCTTGCTTAAGAGCGGTATTTTTCACTCCATATTCTTTATTATCTTGATCACAAATAGGTTGATTATGCAATTTCCTTTGATCTGAGATAACTTTATCACTCTTAAATGCTTCCTTTTGTGAGGAGGATGAATATATGGATGGCCCATCATCATAAAGGAATGGCCAAATTGATCTTAATGATGGCTCTTTAGATAAAGTATCTTTTTGCTTTTCTTCATCCTTTCTTAAAGTTGATGTGTCATAATTATGAGGAAGCTTAGCTCCTGCTTGAACTAACTCCATGAAATATGCTTCTTTATCCTTCTCCAAGACTAATTTCATTATTTCCATAAACCTGGGATCTTGAATTGCTTCTAAAACTTCTTCTTCAGACACCTCATCATTTTGATTCCAATGGACATTCTGATATGAGGACAATGAAGATATGGATGGCCTATCATTATAAAGAAAAGGACACATTGATCTTAATGATCGCCTTTTAGATAAAGTATCTTTTTGTTTTTCCTCATCCTTTCTTAAAGTTGACATGTCATAATTGTGTGTAGGCTTAGCTCCTGATTGAGCTAAATAAAGGGAATATGCTTCATTACACCTTTTCAAAGTTAATTCCATTGCTTTGATCAATTCGGTATTTTTGGATGCTTCTAAAATTTGATCGTAAGACATTCCCTCAAATAGGTTCATCATTATGGATCAATCCTTCCTTCTTTAATTTCAATCTGATTGGGTTGGTTTGGAATGTGTCACAAGTTTTGATCAATTTATAAGATTTAAAAATTTAATTGTATTTTGATCAAGTACTTTGGAACTTCTTGTTTGAAAAGTTGAAGACAATCTCAACACACACATCAATAGTTCACCATATCCCTAGATCATTCTAATGTGTATATTCTTGAATGTTTCCACGGGTTTGATCACAAGAAAGACTTCCAAGCAAGCTACCTAGCACAAATTTGGCTTTTAAACATGGCTCTAATAGGTAGTTTTGCTATTTTACCGTTATGTAGTAAGTTTTCCGTTCAAAATAGATCTTAGCTTTTCATCCCCCAACTATGTTAAGGGGCTTCCCACACGCACAAAAGCACGATTTTGCGCAATCCGTTAGGACTACTAGAGGAAGTTTGAAAGAGCTAAAATCCTTTTTGTCGTGTACCCCATTAAGGATACCCGCATTTCATTTTATAGTGGGTCAGATTCTCGCGAAAAAAGCAAGTGTATCCCACTTTGGGCTGTCCCTCTCACCGGCCCTTTTAAGGCAATCTCGGGAGGCGAGCCCACTAAGTTTTAAACATGTTCATTTGAAAGCATGAAAAGTGGATTTGGTAGAGCAAGTTTGGGAATTTGATTCACTCAAAGAGTGAAGAGCATATCCCTATTGCTTTTCCCTTATCCCAAACACTCACAATCAATTTGGTTCTTTTTCAACCCCGTGACAAAGGGGTTCTTAGAATTGAAGTGTTTATTTTTTTCCTTTTATGATTAAACTATGTTTTGAACTTTGAAAGTGCCACAATTTAAGGGAAGTTTGCAAGCTTGATGAGAGAAATACCTCAAACGATGCTAGCAAAGGCTAGGCGCATTTTTAAGTAGTAGATTTTCATTTTCTCTCCAAATCTTTCCCTTACCTTAGCAAAACGTTCCCTCCACCAACAAGTTAGTCAACACAAATTCATACAAAGTGAGGGGAAACCAAAATCAAAAAGCTTAAAATGATCAAATTGATTATGCTCTTGATATATTTTGAACTCAAATATTTGTAAATTAAATCCAAAAGGTGCAAGGTATACTCTAATAGGACGTCCTTTTTTGTTTCTTTTTTGCATGCAAAAAAAGAAATTTTTTTTTTTGAGCACTTTTCTGTGACAGAGCATGTACCTGAGACAAAAAAAATGACAGTGAAGTTAGCATACAGTCCTTATTTTGACAAAATAGAGAAAATACAGTCAGGCGACATCATCCAGACTACAGGCGAGATCAAATTTAATGAAGACGTGACTACTTTAACCGCGAGCGTCACCAAAAGGGGCTAAAGCGAGATTAAAATAGTCAAGTGCGATATTAAATTTTGCAAACGCGTGAAATCTTTATTACAGGCGACAAAAGCAATTACTCTAATAAAAAATAGATGCTATACCAGGCGACATTTCTTTTGTTAAAGGCGATATCTAATTTAACAAAGACGTAATTACTTTAACCTCGAGCGTCACCAAAAGGGGCTCAAGAGAGATTAAAATAATTATGTGCGATATCAAATTAAATGAACGCGTGAATTATTTATCAAAAGTGACAAATTAACTCAGATAAGCGACATCTTATTAAATGAAAGTGACATTTAAAATAATAAGAGCGACAAATCAAAAGCAAAGTGCAGTAAACTCCCTTTACACCAGGCGTGAACTAATTCGTCAGCCGCCGCTTTTAATTCTTTTTAGGCGACATCCAAATAGACAAAGGCATCATATCTTTGTGCGTCAGGCGATAATCTAATGTCCGCAGGCGTGATTTCTTTATCCAGAAGCGTGATTCTACTGGTAAGAAGCGTGAGCGTTCAGACTCCAAGCGACATCTAAATTCCCGCGAGCGACATCTCTTTTCTGTAGGCATGATTTCTTTACTGGTAGGCGTGATTTCTTTCCTGTAACCTGCAAACAGTGAGCAAAATCATGCAATTCTAGCCTAAATTTGCAAATAACGTGGAAATTTTGATAAATTTGAGGCCTAGAGCCCCACGATGGGCGCCATTTGTGTGTGAGTGATTACACCTTCATGAAATAACAAGATTTAAAGAGAATTTACACTATTCAAAGCAAAATAATCTAAATAATGCACAATTAATCTAAATATCTCATGGTTCTCTAAAATAAAGTGGTAAATGAGGCTCTCAGCTGCAAATCCTCACTAGTGACACTCTAATTATGAGAATTGAACTAAGAATGATATGCAAAATAGATCTAATTATCAAATTCTAGCTCTATTTGATAAGAAAATCTCTAAAATGATCAACAATTTAGCTAAAATATCAATGAAAATGCTAAGTGAGTGGTGTGGATGCAAATTGCAAGAGCTTTGCTACAATTCAAAGATATGGAGTGGATTAATAATGCCTCAAAATGCCTTCTATTTATAAGATTTTCCCAAGGGTAGGGGGTAGAGTGAGATAACCATGGTTATGCTTGGGTAAGGTCAATTGGCTTTGCTTTGTCCCTAAATTGGGGGACAAACATTTAAATGGTTTCAAAAGGCTGGACCATTTCAACAAAAGTGAGTGATTTGTGTCCATTTTGTCTCCTTTTTCCTTTGTTGAGAGAATTTATGATTTATTAATTAATTAAAGCAATTAAATTTAGCCATGAAGGGTAAGAGGTTCATTTTGATTTTTCATTTCAACAACTATGTCATTAATTGAATTTAATCAATTTCTTAGTGTTTTTCCCCTTTTCAAGCTTTATTTAATCATTTAATCATTTAATTGAATTTTCCTTTGATTTGAATTGCCTTTGTTCCATTTATCAATTTTTAGTGCTATTTTGATGACTTGATTGCACCTTTTCGATTGATTTAAGCCTTTACCAATTTTCTGTGTCTACACCTACTTAGCAAGGTAACTAGAATCTAAAGAACATTCCTGTAGCCGCACTTCCTAAATTCTATGGAATCATCACAAAGGATCCAAAAACATTCCTCTTTAAATTTTATGTCCTCTATAGAAGCTATGATTACACCACTGATGGCCATAATCTCAAATTATTTCCTTCCACCTTAAAGGAGGCTGCTCTACCATGGTTTATGAGTTTGGGTGTTGATGCTGTAGCAGATTGGAATGCAATGTGCACCCTATTTCTTGAGAAGTATAAAGATTATTACCAAGGAGGAGACTTAAAAGGAGATGACATATTTAAAATGTCACAGAAAGAGGATGAAACCCTGGAAGACTATGTCTCTAGGTTTATGTTCAGCCTTTAATGAAACACACAACATGCGCTAAATGAAGAGTCTCAAAAGCATTTTTTTTTGAGGGGTGTGAGTGATGGGAGTATAGAAGCCCTTGACCTTATGGCAGGGGGAGACATTACTCAGAAATCATGGGATTTTAGGCATGGTAAATCTTCACCCTATCACCCCCAAGCTAATGGGCAGGTGGAAGTTACCAATCAGGAGTTGGAAGCTATTGTCACTAAAACAGTTGCCATTCATAAGAAAGATTGGGCTATTCGACTTCTTGAAGCACTTTGGGCATACCGAACTACATGGAAGTCTACCACCAGTTTCACACCATTTGAGCTTGTCTATGGTCACTCTGCAGTTATGCCTATTGAATTCAAGCATAAGACACTTAGGACAACTCTTGATCTTGAGATGGATCTCACTGCTGCACAACAAGACATGATCTTGAGTTTGAATGGTATTGATGAGTGGAGAAAATCTGCCCTACATAACACATAATTGATCCAAACCCAATGCAAGCAATGGCATGACAAGTTTGTCAAGGATAAAATTTTCTCAATTGGTGACTGAGTGCTCCTCTATGACTCTCGGTACCAACATAATCAAGGGAAATTCCAAACTAGATGGCTTGGCCCATATGAGATAATTGCAGTCTTTCCAAATGGCACGGTTTAGCTCTCCATAGTTGATCTGGTACATTTCAAATTGCTGGTTAATGGTCATAGATTGAAGTTGTATCACAAACCCCAGAGCAAGGATGAGTTCCTACAGCAATTCTCTTCTGCTGTTAGCGAAACCCTTCTTGTAGCCACTCATAATGAGCTTTATGCTCATTTACCTTCTTCACTCTAAAACAGTCTTTTCACATTCATAATAAACACTTTCTTCAAGAAAGTTCCTTCTCCATAATAAATTTTCACTTCATTTCTAAGTCTACCACCCATCCACCTCATCTTTTTCTTTCATTCTTGGATAATTAATAACTGCCACCTCACCAGTACTTCAAGTTAACACACAAGTCAAGGTATGCCACTTTAATTTGTTTTCCATTTTAGCATATGCTTTTTCATTACTGCAAGTGAGGGCCCACTTGCCAAATCTTAAGCTAGGGGGGGAAGTTTATTAGTTTTTTTTCATTATGTTCATGCAATCTTTATATTTATTCTTTTCTCCTTTCGTACTTGTATTTTTCTACCATGATTAGACATTTTTGAAAATCATTGAGTTGAATGTTATCTTTCGCACGTATAAAACTAAGGTGGCAAGTTATTTTGAGTACAAGTTCTGTGGAGTGTACTAATGAGTAATTATGAAATGATAAAATGGTACTTTGCATTTATATTACTCATAAGCTCATTTCTCGAGCCACTTTGCTAGAAATTTCTAAATTTGAATCATCCTGCAATTGCCTTTTCAAGCTTTCTTGTTTGAAATTCTGCTTGTCTATTTTATTTCTTGCAACTCTATCTGGGTATCTTGCAAACAAGACAATGGGTGGTGACCTCATCAGAAGAGAGCCTACTATGCATGGTGTTTTTCTTGAAGATCAGACTTGTAGGCCGTATTTCCAAGCAAGGGGTTGGATGGATTATGTTTAGAAATTGACCAGTTGGGATGGTGAGGTTGCACTTCAATTTCTTAGCTCTTTGAAAGAAGGAGTGGCTACAGTTAAAGGGTTGAAGGTGCCATTTTTGTAGTCAATTTTAGCACAGGTCATGGGATTACCGCTTGAGGGTGAGGAATTTTCAGAGAACTTTGACCCAACTACTTCCAAAGCTCAATTCTCTCTTCATACATACCCGCTGCTTGAAGTGAATACAAAACAAGGTACATTTTGGTTATCTCTCCCTGAGTCATTTAAACAATGTGCAGTTTATATCATTAGGTATTTTACCTATGAAGGGAGACATTCATTTATGCATGCTATACACTTTAAATTTTTAAGTTGCTTGAGGCATGATAACCGGCCTATCAATGTCCCTAGTTTTATATTTGGAATTCTATCAAAGCAAGCTGTTCTAGTCCAAGAAGGGAGGAAAATTTTTGTCTCTCACCACTATCTGATCAAGAAGATAGTGGAAAAAGTCTTAAGAGAATAGTCATATATTTCCTGGAAGGAATTTTTGCTACATGGGTTTTAGGAACCTACCCCTGAACCAATTGGGTGTAGAGTTGGAAAAAGGGTTAAAACTGCTAAGGGGGTTCAAATTTTTTTTATTGAAATAGGTTAGTGTTCTTCTTCCAAGAAGAAATATAGAATTAGGACCCTTAATTCCCCTAGTTCCACTAATTCTTATACTTCAAGAATAACTCCTGAAGAGGAATTGGAGACTCCTATAGAAAAGGTTGAGGTTACTCCTGCAGCAGAAATAGTTTCCCCAATGGAAAGGAAAAAGAAAATTAACCCTAGTACTAGTCAGCAGACTAAGGCATCTCCTGTAGCCACGGGCACAACTAGAACGAGAAAAGATCTAGCAAAGAAGGAGGAAACTCTGTTAAGAAGAAGTACTAGGAAGAGGTAAAAAATAACTAAGGAGATTCTGGTTAATGAGCTAAATATAACACAAGATTCTGCGCAGAAGGAAGAAGAGGATGAAAACATTCAACAAGAAGCTAAATTATAGCCTGAGGCTTCTCAGCATGAAGGACAATGGACTTAAATTATGGAGGAAGTTAGTCATTTTGAGAATTTCATATTGTAACCAGCGATAGAGTAAAAGATACTTTTGATAATCTATTGTACTTATGTTTTATTGAATGAGTATATGACAATTCTTTGTTTCAATCTCTAAGTTATAATTCATTCATACTTTCATGGGGGCCCACACAGGAGATGAATTGCCTGTTCATGTTTTAGTCAGATTCAGTTCAATTTCTTCAAGTTGTTAAGTACTGTTGTTCCTGCAACCACTGGTAGCAGAACCATTGACTGTTGCCTGCAGCATAGGTTTACTTCTCAAGCATTATCTATTTGCTGTTAAGTTTGTTTCCTACAAGATGAGGATAATCAGTAGTTTTAGTTTCTAGTATAAACTTCTTGTAGCAATAGCTTTTACTTTAGTAGTGATAACTATTGAGAAGAACTAAAGCATAAACTTTGCAGCCATCATCTCAAGTTCATGCTCGCGGATTGATACAATTAAATGAAGTCTAGCATAATGTTCCAAGAAAAAACATGATGATTTGTAGCAATGAATCACTATTAAAGGATGTCCAATCCTTAGGTTTCTAGGATATTATTTTGACCAATCAAAAGCATATTTCCATTTTGCATAAATCTTCTTGTAAAGCTCATCTGGTACTTGGTTGGCCATCTCAACTGGAGTAGTTTGAAACTTGTGCAGTGTAAACACAATTGCTTCCTCAATCCTTTCTTTTTCTTTATCACTTCTGGTTTCATATTTAACACATTTTATTCCAAAAAAACCTCCATACTTCATGAGGATTTCAAGAGACTCATTTAGGTTTCTCAATTTTGGGGGTTGGCTTTGCACAACTTTGAATTGGCTTATATCTTCTAATTCAATCTCACTATCTTCTTTTAGTTTTATCTTTCTCCCCGGTCTTCTAAATGTCTTCTTTTCTCTCATATACATTTTGGTATTTTATTTCTCTACCTTTTTTTTATTCTTCTCTCTCGGTGGATGAAGACCTTGTCAATGGTCATGTACCAATTAGGCTTGGGATTTCCTTTTTCATTCTTATTTTCTTTCCCTTTATTTTAGAAGGACCAACTTCATCTTCTTCAGTGGTAACTCCTAGATTTTCAGATAAACCACTTATCATTCTATTGGTTTTTATTATTGCCTTAGGTATCAATATACCTAGTTTTATTTTGTTCTTTACTTCTTCATATGTACCATATCAATTGGCCCTCTTATCAACTAGTTTAGCTAAAAAATATTCAATCTACAGATATGCAACATCAATGTCCATCTCATATCCTATTGGTGGTAACCAGATGGTCCTAGGCTCCACAACCTTCACTATGCAAGTGTTGGTGTCTACTTCAAAAAAAATAGTATCTTGGTATTTTTCTACTAGATGAGGTGGAATTCTAATCTTCTTGTGCATTCTAGTCTGGAAATTTGAAAACTAGTCATTCATTATCATATCAAATTTATCTCCTAAACTTTTAATGTACTCATTTATTTAGTATATAATCAGTTTATTCACACTCCATTCTACATCACCGATTGATGGAAATTTTTTCTAAAAGTATAAAAATATACATACCAACAATGATATGAACTTCAGTGTGTTGGTATTTTCCTTCTCGATGGTGTTCATTTTGTCACCAAACTGCTTTAGTAGGATCTCACATGGATCAATCTTCATATCTTTCTTGATAATCTTGTAGGCTATATCCACAACTCCACATGGTACACTATCTACCTGAGATGATTGAAAGATTCGATAGGATATCACATTACTTGCAAATATAAACTCAGGATAATCAATGATAAATAATTTTAGACCTCTTCCATCCCATTTTTCTTGTGTCAGCTCACACAATTTGTTCTTATAATTTTTCTTGTGTGCCTTCAGTCTATCACTAATTGGATAACTAGTCAAAATGTGTAACACATCCTTTGTAATCTTGACTGGTGCATCGAGCCACATGAATTGATCATGAACTTGGCTAAACACAATTCTCATCCATTCCAATTTAAACACACTTAGTACATGCAGTGCATGAATCAAACCCTTGGTCTCCAAGTGGATATACTTGTCTTTCAGTTTCCTATTTGCACATAGATTATGGTAGGATGTATCAATATTAGCTTGGAAAATCTCTTCGATCTTGAAATGAATGAAGGCACAAATGTCTTCAATTAGAATTACTCTTAGAGGGATCAAAGATAGGGCTCCCATTTTATCTGGTTCAACAGATTTGGCTAGTGGTATCTTATAATTTGGATTGATTGGATCAATCTTCTCCATGATAATAGGATTTTGAACTTTTGGTGCCATTGCTTCACATATATAATCACTTGATCATAGGGTTTCATTTGAATATTGAATTAGTTTCTCTTTCATAGCTCAAGAAAACACAAGAAATCACTTTATTATGCTTTCTTATGCTTAGATCTTTTTGATTGATCACTTGAATTCTCTTCGAGGTATCATTTCTACAAAGTGCTCAAATGCTCTCGAAAATGTAAGATACAAATGAAATAAAAAAGGGTCTATTTATACATTTTTTTATTAGGGTTTCTTATGGCTATAATTTTAGCATTAAATGCTCTTACTGACTCTCTTTTTCAATGATTACCAAATACACTTCCTTTCACTGAATGAAACAAAATAATATAGATTCTCACTGATCAAAATATGAAATGTTAACTTCTCAACATGTATCCAAATGCATCTAAATATGCTAATATGGATCTTAGCACAAATGTTATGAATTGATTTAAGATTGAATTTTAGTTCATAGTTAATACACATACCTTTGAACGATTAGGTGAAGATAGGTGCATTCAATCCAGAGGATATGGTGCCATAAATTGTTCCAAGTTCAGTTCCATCATCTTGAGACTTTCTTCTCCATGTTCTATTAATTTATTCTCTTATTTAATCAACATTTTCTTGAACAATTTCATTTGGCTGTTCCTCGGTTGGAGCTTTAGCTTAGTACCTACAATCTTTGGCTAAGTGACTGACCTTGTGACAATGAAAACATGCCATTCCAAAATTTCTCCATGACCTTCTATTATTCCTTCCATGCATCAAAATGCAATTTTCTGCTATGTGTCCAAATCTTCTACATGTTGTACATGATATGTTGGAAACTGCAATTGAAGCAATTGTTGTATTGTCATTGATGTCAAACCTTAACTACTAAGACTTTTTTTATCTAAGAAAGTACTATATCTATTTGATTGTTGAGAAGGATTAGGGAAGAGGTGATAACAATAGCACCTAAGGAAAGGTTGAGTTATCTTGATACTTCAATGGGTACTTGATTATGTGGCATAATGATAAGATAATGTATTGCTTATCTAAGTAAGAAGTAAGACTAAACAAGTAGGATTAACCAAGAAAAAGTGAAGAATTCTAGTTTAAGCTGAGTGATGTTAGTGTCGACTGAGCCAGTATGTGCTGAGTAAATTTAGTGTTGACTGAACATCAATTTATTGTCTAGAATGACAGTATTAGCCGAGGAAATAGTTTCAGTGGTGACTGGGCTACCCAGTGATGACCGAGGAGTTGAACATAGTATTGATCGAGATTTAGTAATTTACATTTGAGGAAGAATTTAGATTCCTAGCTGACATAGTTGAATTCCTAGATTATGTAAATCATGTTGACTTTATTTATTGAATATATGGAAGCATTTAATGCACTATAAACCATTTTATTATTATTCCATAAAGATATTTGAGATGTTTGTAGAAGGATGGATGAAGAACATAATGTTGGAAGGATTCGATGAATTTGACCTAACCCTAAGTTCTACGGAGGAGATTAAGCGGCAAAAGTTAGATTGACCTATCAAAGAGGTATTAAGGAAACCTAAGTGTGAGGTTGAAGCAGGATGCTGGAGTTGTTGTTATTGATTGAATAAGTAGAAAAGGCTAAAGGAGAAGGAGTTGTGATTGCTTGAAGGGATTTCTAAGAAGATTAGTGATGGAGATGGAAATGGATCATAGTCAGTAAGCTAACATATATTTATAAGAATATGATCTGTTATTTGCAAAGTGAGTTGTATGTTTTTAGATCAAACACTACTATTACTTTCTAACCATTGTATCATTTTAAATCCTTTAATCAATGTTGACCTAACAATTATTGTATAAATCCTTTAATCAAGGTTGTATTCTAATGGAATGTACTTAAGTCATTTAACAAGGCTCACTCCTAACAGGGTGGTTGAAATCCTGTAATCGGGTCACACCTAGCAGTGTGTTTGTAAACCTTTGACAGGTTTGGCTTTTCATAGAGCTCACTTCAGAAGAGTGAAAATATCAGTAGCATGTTACAAAGTGGTTTTTCCCAAATTGGGTTTCCACTATAAATCCTGGTGTTAGTGCTTGTGTGAATGTTTTGGTTTGAATATTTTTGTGTTTTGCAAGTTAAATACTATTGGATAGTGGACTGCATTGTTATATGTTTCTGATATGCATTTTGTAATGGCCGAGTAGCTGTTGGTTGTTAGATCTGAGTTGTTGAAGAGGTTGAAAGTTTATTTATACATTTGGATCTGAGAACAACTGATTCACCCCCCCTCTTTGTTTTTCTAAATCATATTAACAATTGGTATAAGAGCTATTGGTGCTCATGGAGAACACGTTTAAAAGTACTTGAAGTAAATGATCAAGATGTATAAGAAGGAGGTACTGAAGCTAAATAAGGGGAACTTCCCTGCATGGTAGAGTCTGATGAAATTGCATCTAGCTGGTATTGGTGACTCAATAAAGTATTATATTGAGCATGACTATGTTACACCTATTGCACCTCTGACTGCCAAGGAGATTAGAGCTAAACAAGAGCACAATCAAGAAATGTTGGACATTCCATCTGCCTTAAGCTATCCTAAATTTGAAGACATCAAAGATTGTACAAATGCAAAGAAAATGTGGGACACTTGCAAACATCTATGGTCATGACATAAATATACTAAGGCCAAAAGCTGAAAGCTTGAGAGGTAGATTTGATGAAATGAAAATGCAAGAAGGTGAGAATATTGCTCAATATTGTGGTAGGATAAAAGAAGTTGTAAATTATATTAGAGGAGCTAATGGAGCTATTGATGATGAGACTATTATTGGAAAAGTATTGAGAACTTTGCATCCTATTTATGCCATCAAAATTTCAGCAATTCAAGAATCTAGATGTAACCTTGGTAATGCTCTTACTCTGGAAAGTCTTGTTGGTAAGCTTACTGCTTTTGAGCTTTCTAATTATGATAACTTCACTGTTGCTAATGTTGAATCTACATTCAAGTCACAATTGGTTTTGAACAAGTCTAAGAAAGAAAAGGAAAGATGCATCAATGAGAGTGAAAGTGATAGTGACACTTTTGATGAAGAACTAGAGGATCTTGGAGCTCTTATGGCCAGAAGATTGAAAAGGGGAAAAGGCAAGTATAAAGGAAAACTCCCTATCATATGTTTTTCATGTAAAAAAGCTGGTCATATAGCTACAAGATGCCTTGACAGGGATGAAACTGATGAGGAAAGAGATAGCAAGCACAAAGATAAAAGAGAAGACAGAGGTTACCGAAGGTACAAGGACTACAAAGATAAAGGTAAGAAATTTTGCTATATTGCTGAAGAAGAAACTGACACTGATAGTGATGATTTTGAAATTGAAGTAGTCTATGTTGCTGTGAAAGATGAGTCTGATGAAGATGAGAAAAATGCACTTGTATCCTATGTGAACAAAAATGATAAGTGGATTATTGATAGTGGTTTCTCACACCACATGACTGGTGACAAAAGTAAGTTTGATACCCTACATCATTACAAAGGTAGAAGTGTTAAATTTGGTAATGATGCACCATGTCCTATTAAGGGTAAAGGATTGATTAAGCTGACTGATAAGATCACTTGTAAAAATTCTTATTGGATTGAAGGTCTTAAGTATAATATGCTAAGTGTTGCACAACTTAATAGCACTAGCTACCGAGTGGAATTTCATCACATCAAGGCTAAAATATTTGATGTCACTGGTGAACTGATTGGAAGTGGAGAACAGACAAGGGGTAATTTGTTCTATCTAGACCTATCTAAAGAGACATGTTTGATTGCACAACTTGATTATATATGGTTATGGCATAAGCGGCTATGTCATGTTAACTTTGACAATCTAGTAGATATTAGTAAAAAGAAGAAAGTGAGAGGACTTCCGAGATTGAAGAAACCTGATAATGTAATGTGCAAACAATGTCAGTTGGGTAAGATGACAAAGTCTAGTTTCAAGAGAAAGACTTTTACTTTTGAAAATGCTTTAGATTTGGTTCATACTAACCTTTGTGGACCTATGGGTGTACAAAGATATTGTGGTGCTAGATATTTTATTTTGTTTGTTTATGATTACACCAGAATGATGATTGTAATGTTTCTAAAAGAAAAATCTAACGCATTTTAGTTTTTTAAGTGGTATTTGGCTAAGGTTGAAAAGGAGATAGGTAGGAACCTAAAGTGTCTGAGATCTAACCAAGGTGGAAAATTCATATCAAATGAGTTCAATCTATTTTGCAATGATAGAGGAATCAAGAGACATATGTCTGCACCTAGAACACCTCCATAGAATGGTATAATAGAGAAAAGGAATAGATCTATCATGGATTGTGCAAGAACACTAATGATAGAGAATAATGTTGTAGAAAAGTACTAGAGAGAAGCTGTAAGTATAGCTATTTATACCCTAAATCGGGTACAGATCAAAAAAGGTACAAATATTACACCTTATGAGTTATGGCATGGGTATGCACCTAATGTAAAGTACTTTAGAATTTTTGGGAGAAAATGCTATATACTACAAGATAATAGGAATGGAAAGTTTGATGTTAAAAGTGATGAGGGCATATTCCTAGGTTATTCCACAAAGAGTAAAGCTTACAAGTGTTTGAACTCTAACACTAACAAAATTGTGGAAAGCGTAAATGTCAAGGTTGATGAATATGCAAAGAAAAATGAATAGGAAAGCAAGAGAGAACTAGAAGATTATAGATCTTTTGTCTATATAGAAGAAGGAGAGGCAAGTGACAAACTTTCACATGATGCAGAGTCTCAGGTAAGCAATGTCGAGCATCAGAGAAACAATGCCGAGTGACAAGAAGAAAATGTTGAGTGACATGATGATGCTGCTGAAGTAAACTAAACTTTGTATAGGTCCATGATTGGAAAACTATAGTATGTTGTTCATAGTAGACCAGATATTGCTCTAGCAGTTGGGATTGTGGAAAGATTCTATGCCAATAC
Organism: Chamaecyparis obtusa; assembly: GCA_027943335.1. NCBI lineage: Eukaryota > Viridiplantae > Streptophyta > Pinopsida > Cupressales > Cupressaceae > Chamaecyparis > Chamaecyparis obtusa. Next base: position 486,655 of record BSBK01001861.1, read on the forward strand.
TAAGGAAACTCACATGATGGTTGTAAAAAGGATAATGAGATATTTGAAAGGGACTACAAATTATGGACTGCACTACAAGAAGCATGAAATATTTGAACTAAGAGTCTATACTGATGTAGATTGGGCAGGAAATGTGGATGATAGAAAGAGTACTAGTGGTGGAGCTTTCTTTCTTGGACAAAGATTAGTTTCCCGGGCTAGCAAGAAACAAAATTGTTTTTCCCAATCTATAGTTGAAGCCGATTATGTAGCTGCAGCAATGAACTGTTCAAACTTGGTATGGATAAAACAATTGTTGATAGGCATGAAAGAAGAGATCACTGAACCAGGTTCCATCTGCTGCGACAACACAAGTGCTATCAACATATCTAAAAATCTAGTGATGCACACAAAGACCAAACACATCACCATCAAGTATCATTACTTGAGGGAATTGGTATAGGATAAAGAGGTCAGAATGGAATATGTGAATACAAAGGAATAACTAGCAGACATATTCACTAAAGCCTTACCTAAAGAAGCTCATGAATATCTAAGAGGAAAATTAGGATTTCTTCCCCTCACTGAGGCTACCTAGTCAAGATAGGAGCACTACATCAAATGTGCTGCAAAGAGTATCTAACAAATTGATGCAAAAAAAGGTCACACTTTAGGAGCAGCCTAGAGTTGTGAAAAGTACAGCAAAGCTGATAATTAGTCATAAGAAAAGATGATAGAGGGAGAAATATTGTTACTAAACTGACAAGATGACATCTACATCTGAAAGATGCATGTTTTAGTTGCTACTTTGGCATTATTGTTAAAGAGGGAGATGAATAAGATGAAAACACATGGTAAAATTTCATGGAAGATCAAGTAAGAGGGAGAGATTTAGAGGAAAGGAACACAAAAGAGAGTTAGTGGAAGTTACTATGTGGACAGTCATGCAAGCAAGGCTAAGAGATTCAGAATCATAATGAAGCTAAGCATATGATAAATATTTCTGATGAACAAACAAGTTTTGAATTGGTTGGTGATTCATGTGTTATTCATATGGTGTTGCCATCAATGCCAAAGAGGGATATTGTTGGAAACTGCAATTGAAGTAATTGTTGTATTGTCATTGATGTCAAACCTTAACTGGTAAGACTGTTGCTATCTAAGAAAGTACTATATCTATTTGATTGTTGAGATGGATTAGGGTAGAGGTGATAAAAATAGCACCTAAGGAAAGGTTGAGTTATCTTGATACTTCAATGGGTAATTTATTATGTGCCACAATGATAAGATAATGTATTACTTATCTAAGTAAGAAGTAAGACTAAAGAAGTAGGCTTAACCAAGAAAAAGTGAAGAAATCTAGTTTAAGCTGAATGATGTTAGTGTCGACCAAGCCAGTATATGCCAAGTAAATTTAGTGTTGACTGAACATCAATTTATTGCTGAGAATGAAAATATTAATTGAGGAAACAATTTCAGTGGTGACAGGGCTACCCAGTGATGACCGAGCAGTTGAACATAGTATTGACTGAGTGTCAGTAATTTACATTTGAGGAAGAATTCAGATTCCTAGCCGACATAGTTGAATTCTTGGATTATGTAAATCATGTTGACTTTATTTATTGAATATATGGAAGCATTTAATGCACTGTAAACTATTTTATTGTTATTCCATAAAGAGATTCAAGATGTTTCTAGAAGGATGGATGAAGAACATAATGTTGGAAGGATTTGATGAATTTTACCTAACCCTAAGATCTATAGAGGAGATTAAGCAGAAAAAGTTAGATCAACCTATCGAAGAGGTATTAAGGAAACCTAAGTGTGAGGTTGAAGCAGGATGCTGGAGTTGTTGTTGTTATTGACCGAATAAGTAGAAAAGGCTGAAGGAGAAGGAGTTGTGATTGCTTGAAGGGATTTTCGAGTAGATCAGTGATGGAGATGGAAATGGATCACATTCAGTAAGCCAGCATATATTTGTAAGAATTGGATCTATTATTTGCAAAGTGAGTTGTATGTTTTCAGATCAAACACTGCTATTACTTTCTAACCATTGTATCAGTTTAAATCCTTTAACCAAGGTTGACCTAAAAGTCATTGTATAAATCCTTTAATCAAGGTTTCATTCTAATGGAATGTACTTAAGTTCTTTAACAAGGTGCACTCCTAACAAGGTGGTTGAAATCCTTTAACCAGGTCACACCTAGCAGTGTGTTTGTAAACCTTAGACAGGGTTGGATTTTCATAGAGCTCACTTTAGAAGAGTGAAAATATTAGTAGCATGTTACAAAGTGCTTTTTTCCAAATTGGGTTTCCACTATAAATCCTGGTGTTAATGCTTGTGTGAATGTTTTGGTTGAAAATTTTTGTGTTTTGCAAGTTAAATACTATTGGATAGTGGACTACACTGTTATATGTTTTTGATATGCATTCTGTAATTACCGAGTAGCTGTTGGTTGTTAGATATGAGTTGTTGAAGAGTTTGGAAGTTTATTTATACATTTGGACTTGAGAACAACTGATTCACCCCCCCTCTTTATTGTTTAAAATCATATTAACATGATATTCTTGTATTGTAGTAGTCCCATGGTATTTGTTGAGCCTTGTTGGTTGTTTTCAGTATTCTGTCAGTTAGGTACCCATTTCACATTCTTCCTTTATGACCTACATTCTTCATACTTGTGACCATATCTATTGAAATTATTGTAGTAATCATCAAATTTTGGCTTCTCTTTATTGTTAGCAATCCTTGATCTATACTCAAATGCTTTATGACCATACTTATTGCAATTGTAACAATAAATATCAAATTTTGAAATGCTCAGTGGTTTACCTCTTTTTCTCCTACAAACATTAGCTATATGACCTGATTTTCCAGAATGATAGCAAGTAGGCTTCTTTTTCTTTAGTGGGGTAGCATTATCTTGATTGGTTTCTTATTTTGAAGACTCATCCTTCTCGGTAGTGTTGTTGGAATACAAACACCACTGAGAGGGGGGGTGAATTAGTGGTTACTTAAAACTTGTCATTTTCAATTTTCTACAATTATAACATATACTTATGAAATATGAACAAGAAATGTATAAAGAACAAAGTACACAATATTTATAGTGGAAAACCCCTTAGGGTAAAAAAACACTTTGAATCTGAAACTTTATTAGCCTCTTGGGCAAATCTTTTAGAGCTACAACTCTGGGAGGCACCAACACCTTGTTTTTGAAACACTGATTTCAAGGAACACCAATCCCTTACACCTGAAGCACCAACTTCAAGAATACATGAAGCAAAAACTTACAATATGAATAAGTGAGATACAAAATTAGAGGATCAACTCTATTACAATGCAAATCATAAATCATTGATTTCAACTTCTTGTTGAAAACTTAATGGAGGATATACTTTTCTTCTTCTGTCTTACTGATTCTTTTACATCAATAAATTTTACCAAAAAATACAAGCCTTCTTTCAATGAATATATCAGATTATAAAAAGTATAATTAGACTTAAAATAACATATTTGAATTCAAGAATATGACTTGAGTTAATGTCTTTCAAACTATTAACTTTCTTAGAATGATAAACCCTTGCTTCTCTTCAAAACATCAAGTAGCAAAATATGTTTTCTTTTTCCATTAAAAGATCTGATAAAATACTGATGTGAATGACTCAAAAATAAATATATATCCCTTCTTCTATCTCTGATAAAATTTTTCAATAAAAATTAATTCACAAATGATAAAATAGAATGACAAAGCATTACCCTCTTCTTTGCTATTTTAAAATCTGCTTGCAAGTTGTTCGGTCGACAAAGAACTCCACAAAAATCCTACAAATTTTCTCCAAAAACCTATAAAATATTTTAGAGGAATGTATCCCCTACTTATAAACCCAAAAATTTGACATTTTTGAGGTAGTTAGATAACCCAAACTTCCATTAGACCAAAACTGCTCAAAACTGCTAAAACTGTCATGAATTTTTGTAACTGCATCTGTTAAATAGAGTTTTTCTCTTTTCATACATGTGTTATGTAAAAACTAACACAGACCCATTTTAGATAATTCATATAACTTTCCAAAAAGGTCTTATGGTTTTGGCCTATCAGATAACTAAGTCTATCAAATTTCTCATATACTAAAACTATTTTTTCATAACCATTTTCTTAACCAATGTAAACATTAAGTGTTAATTGTATAACACTTAAGTGTATGTCTTGAATATGTTTTGAACAATATTGAATGACATAAAATAAGATAAATTCATGATTTTAACCATACCATATGTCCATTATAATTTCATGAATGTATTATTGACATCAATGACAATATTGAAAGACCAAATACCAAAGGTTCAACATACTCCCCCTTTGGCATTGATGTCAATACCTATAAAACATATTCACTTTTGCATGTACTTGTAATACCTCTATATCATCACTTGTAGAACAAATCTTGTACCTATATAGATTCCATCAATCACAATATGTCTTCCTCATGTGTTTTCTCCCCCTTTGACATCAATGACAAAGGAGATATATGAAGGTTTCAGTTGTAAAAATTATCATAAATGCTCCCCCTGAAACCTATCACACATTGTTTAACTTATGCAAGAGAAGAAAGAGAGAGAACTCCCAATTTGGTTCTCAAACCTTCAAAGACTGCTTTTGATAGAGGTTTGGTAAATATGTCAGCCAACTGATCTGAGGAAGGAACAAACTCCAATTCAACATTACCTTTCAAAACATGTTCCTTGATGAAGTGATAATGAATATCAATGTGCTTGGTATGTGAATGCGTAACCGAATTCTTAGAAATACTGATGGTGCTTTGATTATCACAAAACATAGGAATTGGTGTAGAACTGGCACTTTCATATCTGATAATGTTTGAATCATCCATAGAGCCTATTGACAACAAGAACATAATGTAATATACTCAGCCTCTATAGTAGAAAGAGTAGTAGTGTCCTATTTTTTACTATGCCAACATACCAATCTATTACCCAAAAACAATACTGCTCCTGAAGTACTTTTTCTTTCATCTAGACAACCTGCCCAATCTGAGTCAATATAAGCAACAAATCTGAAATCATCATGATTAGGATACCAAATTCCATAATCCAAAGTACCTTGAATATATCTTAAAATTCTTTTAACTTCCATAACATGAGAATCTTTAGGTGAAGATTGAAATCTTGCAACCAAACAGATATCATGCATGATATCAGGCCTTGAAGTAGTGAGATATAGTAAATGACCAATCATGGATCTATAAGTAGTTTGATCAACATCAGGGGAATCATCATTTTTAGTAAGTTTACATCTTGTTATCATTGGTGTTCCCATAGGCTTACAATCTTCCATATGAAATTTCTTTAACATTTCTTTTGCATACTTAGTTTGGGATAAGAAAATACCATTTTCCAGCTGGGAAATTTGCAACCCAAGAAAATATAATAGTTCCCCTAGCATGGACATTTCAAATTCAGATTGCATAAGCTTTGAAAAACCTTGACTTAAGGCATCATCATTAGATCCAAACACTATATCATCAACATAAACAAGAACGACAAGAATATCATCACTTGTACCATAGATGTACAAGTTACTATCAACACCACCTCTTTTAAAGCCATTTTTTATAAGATATTGATCCAATCTAGAATACCAAGCCCTTGGAGGTTGTTTCAAACCATAAAGAGCCTTTTTCAATTTGTAAACATGATTAGGATAATCTTTGTTTTCAAACCCTTCAAGTTGATCCATATAAACCTCTTCATCAAGATAACCATTTAGAAATGTTGTTTTAACATCCATTTGGTACATTTTAAAACCTTTAAAAGATGAATATGCAAGAAAGATTCTAATTGCCTCAAGTCTTGCAACTGGTGTAAAAGTTTCATCAAAGTCCACACCTTCTATCTATGCATAACCCTTACAAACCAATCTAGCCTTGTTTCTTTCTATCTTTCCATTTTCATCAAGTTTATTTCTAAAAACCCATTTAGCACCTATTACATTTTTATTTTTAGGTCTAGGTACTAATTCCCATGTCTTATTCTTTTCAATTTCACTTAGTTCCTCTTTCATAGCTTTAACCCAAAATTCATCCTTACTAGCTTCTTTATATGATTTAGGTTCAATTTGAGATAACAAACAAAGATTAGCACATTCACTAGATATAGTTCTTGTTCTTGTTTGAATACCTGCATGTTTATCCCCTATAATTTGTTCTTGAGGATGATATTTCTTTAATCTTGTTCCTATAGTTTTGGTATCTGTTGGTTCTGGAATCTCTGTCTAATCTTTTATCTCTTCTTCACTTTCATCAACATTATTATCTAATTTTTCGAAGTCATTATCATTATCTTTGAGAAAAGTATCGTCCATTCTTGTTTCCTTTTTATCCTGCACAACTTCATCCACTTTTACATGTACACTTTCAACAAGTTTATTCAACCTTTTATTAAAAAAATTGTAAGCTTTACTTTGAGAAGAATATCCTAAAAATATTCCTTCATCACATCTTGAATCAAAGCTTCCTATGTTATCATCAGAATTCTTAATGAAACATCTACTTCCAAAAATTCTAAAATGCTCAACAGAAGCAGGATGTCCATACCATAACTCATAAGGAGTGTACTTAGTTTTTACCCTTAGTTGTGCCCTATTTAAAATGTATACTGCTATTTGAACTGCTTCTTTCCAATACCTTTTTGGTACTTTAGATTCATCTAACATAGTCCTTTCCATTTCTTTCACTGTTAGGTCCTTTGTCATTGATGTCAAAGGGGGAGAAAACACATGAGGAAAACATATTGTGATTGATGGAATCTATACAGGTACATGATTTGTTCTACAGGTGATGATATACAGGTGTTACAGGTACATGAAAAAGTGAATATGTTTTATAGGTATTGACATCAATGCCAAAGGGGGAGTATGTTGAACCTTTGGTATTTGGTCTTTGAGTCATTGATGTCAGTAATACATTCATGAAATTATAATGGACATATGGTATGGTTAAAATCATGAATTTATCTTATTTTATGTCCTTCAATATTGTTCAAAACATATTCAAGACATACACTTAAGTGTTATACAATTAACACTTAATGTTCACATTGGTTAAGAAAACGGTTATGAAAAATAGTTTTAGTATATGAGAAAGTCGATAGACTTAGTTATCAGATAGACCCAAAATAGAATAACTTTTTGGAAAGTTCGATGAATTATCTAAAATGGGTCTATGTTAGTTTTTGCATATCAAATGTAAGGAAAGACAAACAAATCTATTTAACAGATGCAGTTACAAAAATTCATGATAGTTTTAGTAGTTTTGAGCAGTTTTGGTCTAATGGAAGTTTGGGTTATCTAACTACCTCAAAAATGTCAAATTTTTGGGTTTATAAGTAGGGGATACATTCCTCTAAAATATTTTATAGGTGTTTGGAGAAAAGTTGTAGGATTTGTGTGGAGTTCTTTGTAGACCGAACAGCTTGCAGGCATATTTTAAAACAACAAAGAAGAGGGTAATGCTTTGTCATTCTATTTTATCATTTGTGAATTAATTTTCATTGTAGAATTTTATCAGAGATAGAAGAAGGGATATATATTTATTTTTTAGTCATTCACATTAGTATTTTATCAGATCTTTTAATGGAAAAAGAAAACATATTTGGGTACTTGATGTTTTGAAGAGAAACAAAGGTTTATCATTCCAAGAAAGTTAATAGTTTGAAAGACATTAACTCAAGTCATATTATTGCATTCAATTATGTTATTTTAAGTCTAATTATAATTTTTATAATATGATATATTCATTGTAAGAAGGCTTTTATTTTTTGGTGAAATTTATTGATGTAAAAGAATCAATAAGAGAGAAGAAGAGAAGTATATCCTGCATTAAGTTTTCAACAAGAAGTTGAAATCAATGATTTATGATTTGCATTGTAATAGAGTTGATCCTCTGATTTTGTATCTCACTTATTCATATTGTAAGTTGGTGCTTCATGTATTCTTGAAGTTGGTGCTTTAGGTGTAAGGGATTGGTGTTCCTTGAAATCAATGTTTCAAAAACAGGGTGTTGGTGCTTCCCAGAGTTGTAGCTCTAAAAGATTTTTCCAAGAGGCTAATAAAGTTTTAGATTCAAAGTGTTTTTTTACCCTAAGGGGTTTTTCACTATAAATATTTTGTACTTTTTTCTTTTTACATATCTTGTTCATATTTCATAAGTATATGTTATAATTGTAAAAAATTGAAAATGACAAGTTTTAAGTAACCACTGATTCACCCCCCCCCTCTCAGTGGTGTTTGTATTCCAACAATTGGTATCAAAGCCTTGGGTCATGGGTTCAAGTCTCCCTTCAGTGGGTGCTAAAGGCTCAGTCAGTGCTGAGGGGGAGATTGTTGACTTGGTGGTCAACACCTCCTTGGAGATTCGTGACATGGCTTAACTGCATCCCGTGGATTGGGTTAAATTTGGCATTTGTATCGGGCATTGCTAGTTTGAGCTTTTGGTGCAACAAAAAATGATTCCAACAGTTTCTTATTTTGAGGACTCATCCTTCTCGGTAGTGTTTTTTTTAGTAAATCCAAGTCTAGTAGTATCTCTCAATTTTCTTCGACCTCTTAGTTGTTCATCCAGTATCGTTAGTATTTCTTCATTCCTTTTCAAAACTTCATTTGCATCTTTTTCATATTTGAGTTCTTTCTTCAAATGTTCATTCTCCGATCTCATTCCAACAATCTCGTCAACTTTCCTTGCAAGCTCCTGATTAGAATCTATTATTTGATCTGGCATATTGTAGTGATTTTGTGTCAACCTTTGTATCTCCACATCTTTCTCATTCAACCTTGCACTCATTTTCCCTCTCTCATCCTCAACCATTCTTTTATCATCTTCAAATTTTCTCTCTTTTTCCAAGACTTCACACATTCTTATCGATTGAGATTCTTGTTTTCTTTTCAGTTCTTTTACCTGATTAGTTAGGTTTTTGTTCTTTTCACTCAGTTCTAATATGGAAGCTTCAAATTCATCAGTAATACTTCCCTCTAATTTTTCTTTAGGTTCTTTAGTATTATCTTGTGAATCTTTCAATTAATGGTCTATCTCCTTTCTCTTGTTGAGTGAATGCTTTAGTTTCCTCCTTAGTTCATCAATTTGGTCATTTTCCATGATCACTTCCATGTTCATGTTATCAATCACTTTTTCATACCTATAGCTTTCCATCTTTCTATATCTTTCCTCCCCAGTGGTTAAACTTCTGAATAAGAGACTTTTCTCTAATACCAATTATTGGATTAATTTATGGAAAGGTAAGTACTGAGAGGAGAGGAATGAATCAACACTCCAAAAACTTTTATCTACTTTTTAACCATTCATCAAATAGAAAACATTTCATATATTAACATAAAACATTTAAATCAAAATTATGAAATACAACTCATAACACCATGATTTTTGGTCTCACATAAATCCTTGGCCAGAGGAAAAAAATGTGGTGGGGATGGCACCCACAACACTTCACTATTGCAGTAAAAAGTTTTCTTGGTTAGAGCCATAAAATTAGCTACTTCTCATGAATTACCATGTTAAGAGTATTTACCCTACTAAGAGTATACATACTTATTCACTCTACCTTTTTAAAGGATTTTACAACTCTAATATGATGTAGGAGCATCTCAGGTCCTTAGCAATCCCATGTCACCAAAAACAAGTTTGAATTTTCCTATGTTGCTCGGTTCCTACTTTGATCGAGTTGGCTCAGTTCCTTCATTAACCAAGTTGGTCAGTTAATTCCCTAGCACTTGGTTATCTTTTCCTGGTGCTCGATTATCCTTGCTTACTAAGTTGTTTGTTTTAGTTTTGTGTTGAGGCCGACTTGTGCACTTAATTATGCTCATAGATTTAATGTTGGTATCTATCATTGGGAAGTGCATGGAGCTAGATATGGTCATTCCTTCTGTTAATGGTGGATCTAAATGCTGACTTGTTCAGTAGCCTCTTGTATATATTATGATTGCTGGTTGTAGTTTAGGGGGAATTTTTTCAGTAGGGGATAGAAGTTAGAAGCTTGAAGATAGTTTCTAAATCCTCACATGTTGGAGGATTATTGTAATTGATTTGTAATATCTGGCCCTAACCTGAAAGGCCTTACAACCCAACACATATGAATCTATTTGATGAAATATAAAGAATTTGATCTACATTCTCTCTCTCTCTCTCTCTCTCTCTCTCTCTCTTATTTGTGTGTTGTTTCTTCTATGTGTGATCTCTGCAAGGTAGATCTGGATTCGGGTGTGCCTTTGGCCCCTATCCTCCTCTACTCTTGTGTCAGGTGGTATCATTGTGAAGGTGAGATCTGGATCTAGATTTGCAAATCTAGGTTTGAAGGTTCCTTCTTATCAAACCCTAGTTCATTTTTTGTGGGGTAGAAGATTGTGATCTGGCCTGCAATTGTAGAGGGTTTCAAGATGGTTCATGGGAGGTGAGATGCAAATCCAAGATTGGAAAATATGTTGAGGCAACCCAATGTAGAGGAAGACATCTTGAAGATGTTAGTGATGATGAAAATGAGGAAGAACAAGTTGATGTAGAACCTGCACCGGTGATGGATCAAGGTGAGGAAAGATTGTAGAAAGCTTTGAAAAATCTGAAGTCTACACCACATTTCAATCCTCCTAAGTATAGTGAAAATCTAGATTCAGATGAATTGGTGGACTGGATCAGCAAGATGGAAAATTACTTTGAATATTAAAATATCCCTGAGGAAAAGAAGGTGAAAATTAAAAGCACAAAGTTGAAGAGTCGTGCATCCTCATGGTGGGAACATCTGTAGTTGGATAGGAAGAGGAAAGGAAAAGACAAAATTAAGGTATGGAATAAGATGGTAAATAAGTTGAAAGGAACATTTTTACCTTGTGATTATTAGATTAACCTAGTTAGGTGAATGGAAAGTTGAAGGCAGAAAGATAGCTCGGTAAAAGATTATACTGAGGAATTCTATAGATTAGATACCAAATCTAGACATGATGAAGATGAAGTCAAAACAATTACTAGGTACCTAAATGGATTGAGAGTTTCCATCCAAGAAGAAATCAGTTTGGTTAAGTTGGAAAACATTGAAGAAGCTTATCAGTTTTCCTTGAAAGCTGAGGAGAAATTGAACAAAAGACATGAGAAAATACAAAGAGGTAGAGGTGGTAGATTCCCTAGAGGAAGAGGTAGATCTTATGGTGAAAACAATAGATCTGATCTGGAAAAGACAAATCTGGATAAAGGCAAGACTGAGTGGAAAGGTGAAAGTTCATCTAGAGGAAGAGGGAATAACTACCGAGGTGGTTATAATAGAGGTGGTTTCTGAGGAACTTGTTACAATTGTGAGAAAGAAGGACATAGATCATTTGAATGTACACATGCAAGTAAGAAGGTTGGTAGTAGTAGATATTCTTTGGTGCAAGAAGAGTCACCGAATGAACTAGAGAAGGAAAAGAACTTGATGGTAAGGAGAGCACTTTGGAGTGAAAGTCATAAGGAAGATCCAGTAAGGAAAAGTTTGTTCAAGATCAGATGTAGAGTTTTTGATGAAGTGTGGAAGATAATCATTGATAGTGGAAGCTCAGAGAACTTGGCATATAAGGAAATGGTTAAAAATTTATGGTTGAAAAGGTTGGAACACCCAAAGTCCTATCAAATTTCATGGATCAAGGATGAGCATACACTCTTGGTAAGTGAACAATGTTATGTGAATTTAAAAACTGGAAAGTACTATGATAAGGTGTTATGTGATATCATGCATATGGATTATTGTCATATTTTTTTGGGTAGACCTTGGCAATATGATAGACATGCTATATATGATGGGAGATTGCATAAATATATTATTTGGGCTGATGGGAGAAGAAAAATCTTGTTACCTTTGATTGAAGAACCTACTAGTAGTATTTGTACATTTGTGAAAGTTTTCTTGATGGAAGTAAGAAAGTTTGTTAAGGATTTGAAAAATAATGATGTATGTTTTGTTGTAATTCCTAACAAACCGAGTAAGAAAAAAAAGGATAGCATACCTGAGGAGATTGATAAGTTACTCAATGAGTATAGAGAGATCATTTATGATAATGTACCTAATGGTTTTTCATCGAAGAGAAGAATTGATCATTGTATGGATTTAATCCCTAGAGCTAGTTTACCAAATAAGGCACCACATCGGTTGACACCTACCGAGAATCAGGAATTGAACTGACAGATTCAAGAATTATTGTAGAAAGGTTTGATCTGAGAAATTTTGAGTCCCTGTGCAATACCAGCTATATCATCACCTAAGAAGAATGGAGAATGGAGAATGTGTATGGATTCCATAAAAATCAACAAGATACCAGCAAAATATAGGTTTGCTATATTGAGAACGGATGACATAATGGATAGTTTGACTGGAGAAAAGTATTTTACAAAAATTGATTTGAAAAGTGGATATCATCATATTAGAATCAGAGAAGGTGATGAGTGGAAGACTACTTTTAAGACAAAAGAAGGTTTGTATGAGTGGTTGGTTATGCCTTTTGGTTTAACTAATGCACCGAGTACTTTTATGAGATTGATGAATGAAGTTTTGAAGAAATTCTTATGTAAATTTATGATTGTATACCTAGATGATATTCAGATATTCAGTAAGACCAGAGAAGAGAATTTGTTTCATGTTAAACAAGTATTGTAGAGGTTGAAAGAAGAAAAGTTGCTGAGAAATCTAAAAAAGTGTTCTTTCATGCAAGAGGAAATTGTGTATTTGGGATTTTTGATTTCAACTGATGGTTTGAAAATGGATCCTAAAAAGGTTGAAGCTATTTTGAATTGGCCTACACCTGAGAATGCTAGTGAGGTAAGATCATTTAATGACTTGGCATGTTTTTACCAAAAATTCATTAGGAATTTCAATTCAATTTGTAATGCTATGACTGATACTATGAGAGGAGATAAAAGAGAATTTAAGTGGACACATGGAGCTGATAAAAGTTTTGAGACTCTGAAACATAAGGTTGCTAAATTACTTGTGTTAGCATTTCCTGATTTCAATAAGGTATTTCAAGTTGAATGTGATGCAAGTGGTAGTGCAATAGGAGCTATGTTGAGTCAACAAGGTAAACCTATTGCTTTCTTTAGTGAAAATTTGAATGATGCAAAAAGGAAATATTCTATGTATAATCAAGAATTCTATGCCATTATTCAAGCTCTGAAGAAATGGAGACATTATTTGATATTGAGTGGATTTGTGTTGTATACCGATCATAAAGCTTTACAGTATTTGGGTAGTTAGAATAAGTTGAATCAGAGACATATGAAATGGGTAGAATATTTGCAGAGTTATACGTTTGTGATAAAACATATGAGTGGAGTCACTAACCGAGTTGCTGATGCATTGAGTAGAAGAAGATCTTTGATGATTGAGATGAAAATTGAAGTTCTTGGTTTTGATGACATGAGAGATTCGTATGAATTTGATCCTGAATTTTTTGAGTTGTGGACAAAGTGTAGAGAACCTATTCAAGATCAAATGAGTAATAAATGGGAAGACTATTTCATTCAAGGAGGTATGTTGTTTAAAGGTATTCAGTTGTGTATACTAAGAGGATCAATGAGAACTAATTTGATAAAGGAGAAATATAGTAGTGGTTTGGCTAGACACTTTGGTGTTGACAAGACATTGAATTTTCTTAAGGAGAAACACTTTTGGGCATAGTTGTATAAGGATGTTCAGAAATTTGTGAAAATTTGTGGAATTTGTCAAGTTCCAAAGGGAGTAAGTTAGAATACTGGATTGTATACACTGATTTCTATTCATGAGAAACCTTGGACTGATATCAGTATAGATTTTATGCTTGGCTTACCGAAGATAGTAAGAGGTAATGATTCTATATTTGTTGTTGTGGATAGATTTTCTAAGATGGCACATTTTATACCCTGTAGAAAGACATCAGATGTAGTACATATAGCAGATATTTTCTTTAAGGAAATTGTTAGATTGCATGGATTAATGAGGAGTATCATCTCTGACCAAGATAGTAAATTTGTTGGATACTTTTGGAAGACTCTTTGGAGAAAGTTTGGCACCGAGTTGAGGTATAGTTCTACATTTCTCCCATAGACTAATGGACAAAAAAAAGTTATGAATAGAAGCTTGGATAATATTTTGAGATGTTTAGTAGGAGACATACTGAGTAATTGGGATTCTGTGTTGGCACAAGTAGAGTTTGCATACAATAATTTAGTGAATAGGAGTACTTGAAAAACACCTTTTGAGATTGTAAATGGCATACAAATGAGATGTATATCAGATTTGAGGGATATTACTGATGAATTAAAGAGAAGTGTTGAAGGAGTAAAGTTTGCTGAGTTCATGAAGACATTGCATGAAGATGTGAAACATAAGTTGGAGAAAAGTAATTAGAAGTACAAAGATAGAGCTAATAGATCAAGAAGACATAAGACTTTTGTAGTTGGTGATGAAGTAATGGTTCATTTGAAGAAAGGAAGATTTCCTATTGGAACATATGGGAACCTAAAAATGAAGAAGTTTGGTCCTTGCAAGATTTTGAGAAAATTTGACAATGGAAATGCTTATGAGATTGTGTTACTTGATGACATGGATATATCACCTATATTCAACATTGCTGATTTATATGAGTACCATGAATTAGATGAAGAAATGACAGTACCAAATGATTATCCTAAGAAATAGACAGAAGAAGTTGATAAGATTTTGGAACAAAAAGTTGGTAGAAGTACAAGAGGAAAATAGTATATGGAATATCTGGTAAAGTGGAAGAATAGACCAATTGAAGATAGTTCGTGGATTTCATAATCTAAGTTGGATTTAGCTCAGGTTGTACTTGTTGCATGATTTATAGAATCATTTCAAATAACCCTAGGTGTCTAATGCAGGAGCATCTCGGGTCCTTGGCAATCATGTGTCACCAAAAATAAGTTTGAATTTTCCCATGTTTCTCAGTTCCTGCTTTGATCGAGTTGGCTTAGTAGTTGCTCAGTTCCTTCATTTACCAAGTTGGTCAGTTAATTCCCTGGCACTTAGTTATCTTTTCCTAGTGCTCAGTTATCCTTTCTTATTGAGTTGTTTGTTTTATTTTTGTGTTGAGGCCAACTTGTGCACTTAATTATGGTCTCAGATTTAATGTTGGTATCTATCATTAGGAAGCATGTGGACCTAGATCTAGTCATTTCTTCCATTAATGGTAGATCTAAAGGCTAACTTGTTTGGTAGCCTCTTGTATATATTATGATTATTGGTTGTAGTTTAGGGGGAAGTTTTTTCAGTAGGGGATAAAAGTTAGAAGCTTGAAGATAGTTTCTAAATCCTCACATGTTGGAGGACTATTGTAATTGAATTGTAATATCTGGCCCTAATTGGGAAGGCCTTGTTACAAGAAGTAGTTGTCATTTCACTAAAAGATTGACCTGTTAATGCCCAATACAACCATTAGACTTATAGAAGACACAGGAGGCGGTTAAACCATGTCATGAATCCTGAGGGGAGCATTGGCCATTTTTCTAACAATCTCCCCCTCAATGTTACCTGAGGGATTCAAACCTATGACCAAGCTCTGATACCACTTTTTACAAGTAGTAGTTGTCATTGCACCAAAAGATCAACCTGTTAATGCTTGATACAACCACTAGACTTATAGAAGACACAGGAGGTGGTTAAACCATGTCACAAATCTCGAGGGGAGTGCTGGCCATTTTTCCAATATGCCTTACAACCCAACATGTATGAATCTATTTGTTGAAATATGAAGGATCTGATCTAAATTCTATCTCTCATTTATGTGTTGTTGCTTTTGTGTGTGATCTCTACAAGGTAGATCTAGATTAGGGTGTGCCTTTGGCCCCTATCCTCCTCTGCCCTTGCGTCATAATACAAGAGATGTACCATGTTAAAGGATTTACAATTTAAGACCTATTAGGATCTACTTGGTTAAGAGATTTTACAATTTTGACTACACACTAATCAATAACATAAACTATCTGTAATGCTTGCACCAACATATGCTTATCAGACTCAATATGCTCAATAAAAATTTACCTCATACTATATTTGGTAGAGACACCTTCCAACTTCCACCTTGAGCCAAGAAAGCTCAATCACATTAGGTAACTCTTGGAAAAATAAGGGTTTCTAAACTCCCTTCTTCTCCTAGAAGGATTTACCAACCCTTCTTGCCATATTGGAGTCTTCCTTTCAGTTAGTGTTATCACTTCCTCTCCTTGAGTTCACCAGGGTAAAATCACTCCATATTCACCACACCTCATCATGAATTTGTGTAGGGTTGAATCCATTAGAAACAAGAAATATTTCATCATTCTGGTGTAAAATTTCATTAACTTTCAAGATCTTCCTTACTGATCTCAAGGAATCCTAAATTTTAGGCTTGTAGCCCTATTAGCCCTTACTAGGTCTTTGAACACTATTTTGGGTCGATAACCCTGAAAGTTTCCAAATGAGACCTAAAAATAATTCAATATCTAGATACCCTTTTGGAATTTCTTAAAGATTATGGATGTCTAGGGTTCCTCATGTGTCCATACAATATAGATCAATTTCTAATCCTCCTTTTGCTAGAAAATAGGCCTAATAGCCTAGTTTACTTGAATAAACTATGAATTTCACGTTATTCAAGACCAAACACTATTTCTAAGGATTTATTTGGTCTCTAATGGAAATCTCCAATCCAAATTTACCCTTTACCAATCCAACCTTTCCTTCAAGAATTTACTGTCACTGGCTTTGCACTAACCGGGACACCCTGTCTCACCTAGGGAAAGCCTTCACACTGAGCTCCATCCTTATCTTGCACCTATATAGTTTGGAAAATTATGTAAAAAGGTTCCACACAACCTCCTCCATGAGCCATTAAAATTTCATGGAGGGAAGTCATGGTGGAACCATGTTTCACCGAAACCCTTCAAACTGGCAGGACAGTCCAGTGAGGGCTTGACTAACAAAGAAAAAATAATAATTGAAAAACACACTACAACCTATCTACACAAACCAAATGAAAAATAAATGAAAGGACTTAAGAAATGTACAAGACTTCAATCACATTTTGAGTGACAAGTTCCATATTTTCATTAAATAGTAAGAAGTTACAAAGAATGTAAAAGACCAAATCTTTCTTGGGATTTGTGTTACAAGTCAACCAACCTCGTATTCATTGAAATCAAAGATTAAATACAATATCTAACACTCTTGTTCGATCCCTAACCATCATTTAGGGATTTTGACAATTTCTTGCCCACAACTTTTAAAAGTTCTCAAAATATTGTCAAAGTTGCTCGAGCAACTTTGACTACTTTTGCATTTTTGGGTTTGCAACTTTTCTAGAGACCCTTAAAATGGTCTAAAATGATCTCTAAACTAACTATAAAAAAAAGAAAACTCAAAACATTAAGAACTTAACTTAACTAACCTATATTAAAGCATTTTCACACTTTAGGCCCTATTTAGCCACTTTGGCAACCCAAGGTCCACTAGGGACAAGTAGGTGCCAAGAATAAACCTTGAATTAACTTCCTAACTAATAGAATCACTTGGAGTCTTATTCATTCCTCAAATTGGCTAAGGTCAAGGACAAGCCAAAACATAGAAGAAGTAAGCCTTACCTACCTAGGTTCTCTTTCACCATACTATCCCTAAACAAAAGAAGTCAAGTACCACTTGGGCTTATCATTGCTATATCTATACCTAAATTTTTAAATGCTACTTCAACAATCCACATGGATTCTAATTTTGGTTGATCTGTCCACTTCACTAGATGTTCCATCTAGATTTCATGTCTACTTTTCTTTTGTACCTGGGAGTCTATAATCCTCTCTTCCTTAGGATGACTCTTAGATGGAAAGGAAACCTTGTGGAGGTTTGTAGACACTACTGAATCTTGTGTGTCTTTGGCTATATCAGGGCCTTTATATTTGGTCAAATCTTGAACAATAAAAATAGGGGAAATGGAAAAAGGCAATGCCACCTTATAAGCATTATGTCCATACTTGGCCAGAATAGAGCATATGCCAATCTTCCTCATTTGCATCTTGGTGGAGAGTCCCTTTTGAAATCTAGCCTTGTTGAGGTGAACCATAACAAGGTCTCTAACCTCAAACTAAACTTCTCTTTTCTTCTCATCCACTTTAGCCTTTAGTTTTTGTGTGGCCTCCATTAGTGTGTTCTTGACTTGGTCATGAACCTCCTTCATATATTTTGTGAAGTCTTCTGCATGTCCACTCTTGTATGTTGTTTCTTTAAAGTCTCTAAGCTCACATATTCCCCTTGGGTGAATCCCATAAACAATTTCAAAGGGGCTCTTTCTGGTGGTCCTATTTACACTATCATTGTAAGCATATTCATCTTTGGGTAGGACTTGATACCACATCTGATCATACTCCTTTTTCAAGCATCTAAGGAGGTTACCAAATACTCTATTTATGACCCTTTTTTGGCCATCTATCTGTGGGTGATAGGCCAGCCCAAAAGACAATTTGGTTCCAAGCTTCTTCGACAAGGTCTTCTAAAAGTGGCCCATAAAATTCACATCTCTTTCTGAAACAATGCTTAATGGAAGTTCATGGATTCTTACTACCTCTTTGAATAATAGGTGGGCAATTTATCTTGCATCATGAGTAGTCTTGCAAGGTATAAAGTGACTCATCTTGCTGAATTTGTCCACTGCTACAAACACACTATCAAATCTAGTGTTAGTTCTAGGTAATCCTACAATGAAGTCCATGCTAATAAATTCCCATGGCCTATTAGGAATTGTGAAAGGTTGATAAAGGCTAACATTAGTAGAAATTCCCTTTTCCTTTTAGAAAACAATACATTCCTCTACATACTTCCTAACATCATTTTGTAACTTTGGACAATAGTAGAATCTACTAACTAGATCAAGTGTCTTATTTCGACCAAAATGACCACTAAGACTAAAATTGTGTTTCTCTTGTATGAGACTCTCTCTCATGGACCCTCTAGGCACACATAGTTATCCACCTTTAAACAATAGACCATTTTAGAAGGTATAATCTGCATATTGTCTATGAAAATGATTACTAAAATCTGCACATACCTTGTATACCTCTGCAAAATCTACATCATCATGGTATAGGTCCTTGAATCCTTCTATTCTAATGCTTTGCAACTTCACCTCTTGAATAGTGATCAATATTCTACCAAGGACATCAACAACTTTTTTTTTTGACCCTTATGCTTTATATGGAAGGTGTAAGCTTGTAGGAATTCCATCCATTTAACATGCCTATGGATTAACTTATCTTGTGTGTTCATATAGCTCAATGCTTGACTATCAGTGAAAACCACAAATTATTTGGGCAAGAGATAGTGCCTCCACTTCCTAAGAGCTTGAACTAAAGCATAAAGCTCCAAGTCATAGGATGAATACCTTGTCTTTGCCTCATTAAGATTTTCACTAAAGAAGGCTACTAGTTTTCCTTCTTGGCTAAGGACTGCTCCAATAACAACAACACTAGCATCACATTCCAAGGTAGACAATTTGTCAAAACTAGGCAATACAAGAATATGTTGGGTAGCCACTTTGGTTTTCAACAACTAAAATTTTTTCTTAGTCTCTTTGGTCCACTTGAACTTAGTATTTACTCCACCCTTGATGGTATCCAAGATAGGGGCATAAATCTCACTAAATCCCTTGATGATCTTTCTATAAAATTGAGCCAAACCATGTAAAATTCTTACCTCGGTCCCTATTTTTGGAGTGGGCCAGCTTAGGATGGATTCTACCTTACTTTTATCCATTTTGAGATTTCCTTGTGAGACTACGAAACCCAAATATACCAGATCTTGTTTCAAGAAGTCACATTTTTCTAGATTGATAGCAAATTTCTCTTCCTTCAATTTATTCAACACCACTTCCAAGTGTTCAATCTTTTTATTGCTGAAGATCAATATGTCATCAAGGTAAACCACTACAAATACCCCTATGTAATCTTTTGGCACTTCATTCATCAATCTCATGAATGTGCTAGGGGCATTGGTGAGTCCAAATGACATAACTAGCCACTCATATAGGCCTACTCTAGTCTTGAATGCCATCTTCCATTCATCCCCCTCCTTGATCCTAATTTTATGGTACCCACTCTTGAGGTCTAGCTTTGTGAATTACCTAGCACCTCCAAGGAAATCCATAAGGTCTTCTATCCTAGGTATAGGAAATCTATACCTAATAGTGATTCTATTTTATTACTCTA
Organism: Chamaecyparis obtusa; assembly: GCA_027943335.1. Taxonomy (NCBI): domain Eukaryota; kingdom Viridiplantae; phylum Streptophyta; class Pinopsida; order Cupressales; family Cupressaceae; genus Chamaecyparis; species Chamaecyparis obtusa. The sequence goes on from BSBK01001861.1 coordinate 506,914, forward strand.
GAATTAGTGCATAATCTCCACTTACCTCCCTTTTTAGGGGCCAACACCACATGAAAAACACAAGGTCTTATGCTCTTCCTTATCAACCCTTGGTCAAGAAGCTCTTGGACTTGGTGAGCTATCTCCTTGTTTCCAAGATTACTTTGTAAGTTTCCTTATTGGTTAGAGAATCTCCTAGCACAAAGTCTATCTAATCACTGATTGACCTCTTAGGTGGTAGGCTGGTTGTAGGACTTCCATCACTTAATATTTATTTGTATGATTCTAGAAAAATCTTCACCTCTTTAGGTAAAGGTTCTTGTTATTTCTTGTCTTCTTCTCTTGGCTTCACCACTATAGAAAAAATGATTTCTTCTCCCCCCTTTCATTCTCTCAAGAAATCCTTGCCTCTTGCAAATAAAAAATTTGAACTTGTTGCCTTAGTTTCCACTTCATCTACAAGGGATTGAATGCTATAAGTTACTCCATTTTTTTGAAAAATTATATGAGTTGTTTTCTCCATTATGCGTGGCCTTACTATCATATTTCCATAGCCTACCCAACAAAAAATGGCATGCATCAATGGGAAATATGTCACACAACACTTTTTCTTGGTACTTCCCAATGGTGAAGTGTACCCACACTTGTTCATTAACCAATACATTTTGTCCCTTATTTAGCCAAGTTACCTTGTATGGGTGAGCATGTGGTATTCTTGTCAAACCAAGTTTTTGTACTACCTCCTCAGAGATGATATTGTTAGTAGAACCAGAGTCTATGATTACCTTACAAACCTTTCCAAGAATTTCTCATTTCACCTTTAACAAGGCTCTCCTTTAATTGGGTTCTTCTTTCATTGGTTACTTCAACAAAATCCTTCTATGCATTAGATTCTCTCCACTCTCTAAATGAAGGGGTACCTTAGGGGACTTGACACTACTTTTATCTTCTTGAAAAAAGTTAATCCTCTTATATAATTGAGAGGAAGATGCCTTGTCTAGACACCTATAGGATGGATGCCCAATTTGCCCACAATTATAACACTTCATAACAGAAAAGTGGGACCCTTTGTTAGAGCCACCAAATCTTCTTCTATTGCTGCCAAATCCTTATTCCTCTTCCTCTATTTTGGTTACCTCTTCCACTTGGCTCATGAGTTTTCTCCATTTTCCTTGTATTATTAAAGCATCTTAATCAATTTCTTCTTTCACTAAAATGACCCCTACGGCCTATTGAATATCTTCCTTGGCCTCTACCCCTAGAATTTGAATCTTGCTTCTTTTTCTTCTTTCTTCAACTTTAAGGGAAAGTTGATAGCACTTATGCATGGTAGTAGGGCTGAGAAAGATAATATCCTCTTGGATGCTCCATCTCAATCCATTTAAGTATCTTTGCACCTTAAGGCTCTCATCTTCTTGCACCTTTGACCTTAGACACAATTTTTGAAACTCCTTGGTGTAGGTACTCACATCCAATTATTTTTGCCTCAAATTATGTCTTTTCTTATGTATTTGGACTTCATAATCCTCTGGTTGATATCCCTCCTTAATCTTGGCTACCATGCCCTTATAGGTTTCTATGGGACACTTTCCTTCCTTTTCCCTTTCCTCTTGGATGAAACTCTACCATGTCATAGTTGATCCCCTCAATCTTGAATTAGGTACCTTTACCTTTTGTTCTTCTAATAAAATTTAACATTCAAAGTGGTTCTCTAACCTCTTTATCCACTACATGACCAAATCTATTTCTATCTTTCCACTAAACATGGGTACTCCTAAATATTTTCCTCCCATGGCTTTTAGTGCCCTAAGGAATGGTTCTTCTTGCAAAATTGGATCAGGTTCTAGCACCTCATCCACTATAGCTATTACCTTCTCCTTCCCTTTTGATTCTTTCACCTTTTCATTGACTTCCTCTGTCTTAGCTTGCACTGCATCAAGCTTAGTTACCATCTCTGCTAGCTGTTCCCTTAGGATCCTATTCTCCTCTTCTTTATCCTCCACCTTCTTTGCAAGTTCATCATTTGTCACCATCCTTGATGATCCTACTCATTGTGGTGTTTGTAACATTCACTTCCACAAGCCCAAATATAGTTCTTTGATACCAATTTGATAGGGAGACCTTCCAAATTCTTGAGCCAAACAAGCTCAATCAAGTAAGGTCACTCTTGGACCACTAAGGGTGTCTAAATTTCCTTCTTCACCTAGAAGGATCTATCAACCCTTCTTGCCATCTTGGAGTCTTCCTATCAATTAGTGTTATCACTTCCTTCTCTTAAGTTCACCAGGGTAAACTCATTCACTATTCACCACAAATCATCATGAATTTGTGTAGGGTTGAATGCATTTGAAACAAGAAATATTTCATCCTTCTGGTGTAAAATTTCATAAAATTTCAAGATCTTCCTTACCAATCTCAAGGAATCCTAAATTTTAGGCTTGTAGACCTATTAGCCCTTACTAGGTATTTGAACACTATTATTAGGTTGATAGCTCTAAGAGTTTCCAAATGAGCCCCAAAAATAATTCCATATATGGATACCCTTTTGGAAGTTATTAAATATGCTTGAGGTCTAGGATTCCTCAGGTGTTCGTACAGTACAAATAAATTTGTGATCCTCCTTTCCTAGAAAATAGGCCTAATAGCATAGTTTAATTGACTAAACTATCAATTTAACCTTCTTCAAGACCAAACATTGGTTCTAAGTCTTCATTTGGTCTCTAATGGAAATATCCAATCCAAATTTACCCTTGACCAATCCAACCCTACCTTCAAGAATTTATTGTTGTATCGTCAGAAAATGGAAGCACTTCCATTCAGGACTGGTTTAGCCCTCCGAGTAAGTGGTTTGGGGTCATGTCAAACACCTTGAATGGGTCTTTGACTTGGATTTGGCTTTTTCCCCTATTTTTCCCCATTTTCCACTTCTTTTATGCATTATTCTGGCATCCTGACCTGAAACCCTGAGATTATTGACCTCAAGGTCAAGATCGACCTTCTAGGTCAAGGTTGACTTTGACCCTGACCTAGGTCCAAATTAAGTTCAAGATTCCAAAGTTTCTGGATGTTGGGTTTTGGAAAGATTTATTTCTCATTTCCAGGTCGGCTGTTTTGGGCTTCGAAATGGTAAACTCTTAAATTATATTTAATTTAGGTCCATTTCTAGGGGTTAAGGTTTAAATAGGAATTTAATTCTCCTATGTAGGCCTCTCTAGAAGTTTGTGCCCTAGAATAGTATACAAGGAAGCCTTCCTCTCTCATTTTGATCCATCTATCATCTCTCTTTTGCAATCAAGCACTCTCTTTTCAAGAAAAATCAAGCAATCAGGAAAGAAAGAAAGAAGGAGAAGGAAAGAATTCAAGCATTCATTCATCTTCAAGAATTCAATCATTCAAGATTAAATTCATCAAGGAGATCCATTGGTAGCCATTGAAGGATTCAATCTCTATGGAGCCCTCTTGTTGAAGATTTCTCCATCCACATTCATCCAAGATTCTTCCTATTCCAAGATTCACTCAAGATTGGTGTTGAAGATCTAAAGACAATTGATTAGATACATCTTACATCCAATTCTACATTCATTTGGAGTATCCATACTTGTGGATTCAAGGATTTGAATCCTCAGAAAGGGTTTCAACATAGGCAAGGTGAATTGTTTCATTTACTTAATTTATGGCTACAATTTCAATTCAATTTCAAGGTTAATTCCTAAATTGGGGTTTGACTAAGGAAAACCCCTCCCCCCAAACAAAAAAAAACCATTTTTCTTGCAGGATCAGGTGCAGAACAATGAATTATAGTGCGGATCTGAGTACCCTTTTCGATAGACTTTCGAGATCTGTAAATAGAATTTCTATCAAAGAAGTGCAAGTCAAGGTTGACATAAAGTGGAAAGACTGTGCCCCAGGGAAAGATTGTACCCCCACATTTGGGTCAAGGTTGAACTTTATCAGAAAAGTAGAAGGTTTCTCAGTTTTCTTTGCCTTTGTGTTTTCAAGCTAGATTCGGTTGCAAAAATTCCTGAAACTGAGTATAGACACCAGAAAATAGCATTTTCCAAATCTATCATATTTTGAGGTTAGTATTTGTCTTCAAATTCAATTATGATTTCAATACTTCTTTCCATAACGAAATATAGGGTTTTCTCCTTTCTTCATATTCTCCATTGATTGATTCATCTATGCATTGACCATCTCCTTGTGGTTAATCAATTTGGATCTTTACGTTTAGAATTTGGGGTTAAGAGGAATATCTTACCTTCCCCAATTATATATATCATACACACTCATATACCCCTGATATACATCATTTTTTTTACAACTGTCATTGGCTTTGCAATAATCGAGACACCCTTTCTTGCATAGGGAAAGACTTCACACTGAGCTCCATCCTTCTCCTACCTGTATAGTTTGGAACATTATGTACAAAGGTTACACAACACCTCCTCCATGAGCCATTAAGATTTCATGGAGGGAAGTCATGGTGGAACCATGTTTCACCGAAATCCTTCAAACTAGCAAGATAGTCCAGTGAGGGCTTAGCTAATAAAGAAAAACAATTTTTTTTTGAAAAAAACACTAAAACCTATCTACACAAACCAAATTCAAGTTAAACAAAAGAACTTAATAAATGTACAAGAATTCAATCACATTTTGAGTGACAAGTTCCATATTTTCATTAAACAGTAAGAAGTTATAGAGAATGTAAAAGACCAACTATTTCTTGGGATTTATGTTACAAGTCAACCAACCTCATATTCATTGCAATCAAAGCTTAAATACCCTCTCTAAAACTCTTGTTCGATCCCTAACCATCATTTAGGACTTTTGACAATTTCTAGCCTGCAACTTTTAAAAGTTCTCAAAATGTTGTCAAAGTTGCTCGAGCAACTTTGACAACTTTTTCATTTTTGGGTTTTCAACTTTTCTAGAGACCCTTAAAATGGTCTAAAATGCTCCCAAAAATAACTCTAAATAAAAAATAACTCTAAAAATCCTAAACACAACTTAACTAACCTATATCAAAGAACTTTCACACTTTAGGCCCTATTTGGCCACTTTGGCAACCCAAGGTCCACTAGGGACAACTGGGTGCCAAGAACAAACATTAAACAAAATTCCTAACTAATAGAATCACTTGGAGTCTTATTCATTACTTTATTTGGATAAGGTCAAGTAAAATCCAAAATATAGAAGAAGTAAGCCTTACCTACCTAGGTGCTCCTGCACCAGTATTCCATTCACAATTCAACTTCTATACTTAGTAGCTTCAATTCTAAATCACATTCATACTTCTTATCTAACTACTTTGTTACTCAGGGAATTATCTTCTCATCATCTTCACACTTATCTTTCACTAATTATAACCTTCTCTCTCTTTTTCTACATACTGTGATCTTCATACTTTGATCCATTTATACTTGATCTAGAAGTGGTGGAAACTTTCAAGAATCTTATCCTTAAGTGGTGCTACCAATGGTTACATCTTTAATGCATATATTACATTCAATTTTCATTGGTGGATCTTACCTTGTAATCATGAAAAATCATCATATTTAAATCTCCAATGTTTAATCAAACAATCTCCTCAAGATCTATAAATTGTTTTATGCTCGGTGTCTAGATTCAATTTATCTGCTATGTCGGCTTGTGCTACTTGGTAAAACATCTTGTTATGCTCGGTAACTTGTATACTCTTGAATTGGTAACTGTTGTAATTTGGTAATTGATCGGTGCTCAGTGTATACCTTACCTTTCTTGGTGCCTGTTCCTTATTCCCTTAACCGAAATTGTCTCTTCCTTTACCAACTTGACTATCCTTCTTTACCGAATGAATTTGAAAATCAATATGACTCTAGAAAAACTAATGAAAACAAGATAACTAGTTTAGGAGTATCATAAAATTATTTTTCATTAAATATGTCATGGTTGTTGGAATTATGGAAAGGTGAATTACTGAGAGGGGAGGGGTGAATCAGTAACCCTGAAAACTTTTTGATCTCTATCCTTAAGATAATGTCTTTCATTAACTGACTATCATATTATCATTTCCATACACTCATAACATAATTGAAATATGAAATGCTTTCAAATATAACATTTAAACATTCATGAAATTTCATAGACAATACACAAGTATTTTGTTATCGTAGAAACCCTTGTTAGAAGGTAAAAAATGTGGTGGGGATGACACCCATAAATATTCACTAATGCAATAATAAAGTTTCCCATTAGGGCTTACAATGTTGATCACTTCTAATGATCTTACCCTATTAGGAGTAACATTTAAGACATGTTAGGATCTACCTTGTTAGAGGATTTAAGTAACACTGTTAAGTGTGCACTCAAATAAGAGATTTTAAAAAAGATAGTTAGGTCTACTCTGTTAAGAGATTTAGTCTGCCGCAATTGTTAGAAAGTAATAGTAAATTGATCTGGATGTAGCAACTTACTTTGCTAAACTTTAGATCTGCTTAGCCCTTAATTGATATCACCTTTCTGTGATAGATTTTTCCTTCAAATACTTCTCAGTAGCCTCTGGTATGATTTTGATTCAATTCTGAATACTCATTCAAGGCTTAGCTTCATAACCCTATCTAATCTTCTGATGTATCCTATAGGCAGCTACTTTTCATGTATGATTGCACAAACTGACATCTTGATAATTCTTATATCATAAATATTTGACCTAATTAGGGTTATAGAATCATCTAGAAAACATTAGATCTACGATCCATATAAATGACCTTAATCAATACTACATAGGGATCATCACCAATTAATTATTACATCTCCAATACATCTTTTGTTGGAAATTTAGCTGAGTAGGATATCATGATGTTGTCATTATGACAACATATATTCAGTATTAAGACAACATAATCTAAGGAGGAAGTTCTGGATGAGAACCTATGAAAATTGTCTAAGTATAACAGTGTTTATTTGTTTACACAAAGACCATTTTGATCAACGAAGTTCACATAAGTACTTTCAATGCATGCAAACTTAAACATAGATTATACAAGGTATATTGAAGCTACATCTAAGAGTAGAAGATTGTATGACATGTATGGACAAAGATATCAATGTTTTACACAGACAATGTTGAGACGACCAGAACAGAGTAGCGATTAGTAATTGATTATTGTAAGTTAAGGGATTATTTTGTAATGTATGTAATGAATGATGTATAAAGCTAATGCAAAGTTGTAAAGAGATTTTATATTGATGTATTATGTGAAATCTAATATATGATCAGATTAGTGCAATTTGATAACAAGTTTTGTGAAAGAGCCTACAAGCCAGATTAGAATATTGAAGATATTCAACAACAATAAAAGGTTTTTTTATTCTATCTTTTGTATTGAAGATTATCATTGTATATTACATGTTTGGGCAGTGAGCTCATCTTGCATACATTCATATTTTGTAATACCAACTTCTAACAGGGTTGAGGCTTCTAACAAGGCCTAAAGTCCTCTAACAAGGACATAGACACTATACAGATGTAATAGACTCCTAACAGGGTTAATATCTCTAACCAAATACTTTTAATCAGTGGATCATTTGTGGGTATCATCCCCACCAGGGTTTTCCCTTGGCCATGGTTTCCTTGAGAACAAACATGGTGTTATGAGTTCCTTTATGTTATGGTTGTGTTTATTATTCAGTTTAGTTTCTTATGCCAGTTATAGGTTAATGTCATTCCCAAAATCTAAGGGAAAAAACACACCAACAATTTTTTTTTATATTAAATTAAATTATAATTTAAAATAACTTCTTGACATTAGACGATTGCAAGCTAAGTGTTGTAAAGGTTAAATCTGGATGAGGGGGAATCAAGACAACCTAGGCTCATACTTACCAACATTCCTCAATCGAGAAGAACAAAACATTTAGGTTCCAATGTTACTGTTTAACTAGGTTAAATAACATCTAGGGATACATTCCTCAATTAAAATTTAATTAAATCAACTGTGTCATATTCTCCCAATTGCCTAATATCAAGTTGCACTTTTAGAAAAATAATCAATATATAATACGATTTATAATATCCTTCTTAATTTTCAAGTAATTAATTTTAATATAATAATTATCCTTAATCTCCTCTTCCAAATTCCTACAATTTTTAATAATGAACATAACCTTTATTAATACTAATAACCCTTTAATAATTATTTCATTAAATCTTTCCATTTTAAATTATATGCCCATGATAATTCATTCAAAAAAATATGGTAGGAAGATAACTTTCCCACTGTATCTTCAAGGTAGCAAATTTTAATTCTTAATCCAATAATAGATATATCAAGTTAAATAATCATAACTCATTAAAATTTTAAATTGACCAAATTAATATTTAAATGGAGATGTGGTTCTTGTCCCACCAAAATAGATCCCCACTTCAAAGATTTTTAAAAAAAAAAAAGAAACTAAAAGTAAATCCCCCTCAAATAAAAATAAAGAGGGAAAAGAGAATTCAAAATGAGGGTTGACTTTTTCCCTAACCCTAATTTAAATTAGGGTTAGGGTGAAAATAGAAACACCCCAAAATTATTTTCTTTCATTTCTTTTCTTCTTCATCTCTCTCTCTCTCCAAACCCTAGATGAGTATTCTTTTTGTTTCCTCTACTTCCATGCTTTCCTTCTTCCATAGATTTTCTTTGTAAGTTGATGGAGCATTTGAAAGATGAAGTTTAAGAAATATATATATATATATATATATATATATATATATATATAGATATATATATATATATATATATATATATATATATATATATATATATATATATATAGATATATATATATATATATATATATATATATATATATATATATATATATCTATATATCTATATATATATATATATATATATATATATATATATATATATATATATATATATATATAGATATATAGATATATATATATATATATATATATATATATATATATAGACACACACACACACACACATTTTTGTAAATATGTATATATATTTATAAATATATATGCATATATGAGTTTGGATTTTCTACAGAAAGCACACAGGTCTGAATCTTCTATTTTTTTTTGTAGATTTATCTATTTTTTTTTATCTTGTTATTACTATTTCAGATCTATATTATGCATTCTTTTTCTTTGAAGTATTAAACAACCGCCTGCATATTCCCTTTGAAATATATTGCTGCAATATTGTTACGTTTTCTTTTTTTGCTAAAGTCTATATATTTTTTCATTGTTTCATTATTACTATATATATATATAAAAGGAAATGAGGATTGGAGGGGCCGAATCCCACCTCCAACCCCATCCTCGGTCATTGACCGTGGCACTGCCACAACCTGTGGCTACCGTGGTTGCCATGGTTGTGGCATGCCACAACCTATGGGATACCATGACTGTGAGACACCACAATCCATGGTAACCCATGCCTATGGTGGCCAGCCATGCCATGACCAACCCTACCCTTATGGGGGTTAGGGTTTGATAGTTTTATTTTTTTAAATTTTAATTTTTTTAAATGTTACTTTTTTTATAATAGTCTATTATATATATATATATATATATATATATATATATATATATATATATATATATATATATATATATATATATATATATATATATATATATATATATATTTAAAAAAAAGAATAATATTTTCAGAATCAACTAATGAGGAAATACAACAAATACCTTTTATTTTTTATTTTAAATAGGAAGGTTTAAAGAAGTAAATTTACTATATTATTATTTTTTGAATCTCAACAACAAATATTAATTTGTAGATAAATATGAAAATGTAAGTGAATAGTTCTTTTTGATTTAAAACACAAAATGTATTTAAACATGAGAATGATAAACTATTTTTTTTTTACAATAACTTGAACATTAATAGAATAAATATAAATTATTCTCCAAAGATTTGAGCTATATTACATAAGGTCTTTTATTATTATTATTATTTAAAGTAAAATAAATAATACTAATCTTTGTTTATTTTATTTTTTTGCAATCAACAATAAAGAGCTTTATTCAATTTTTTTTGTAAAAAAAAAAAAAACTTTTCTAATTTATGGAAAACAAAGAAACTACAGTAAATTTAAATCTGCTCCTAAACCAAAAATCATCATTTACTTACATGGAATATTCAAGTCTATTTTTGTTTTGCATTGCATCCCTTTTTGGAACATAGTAACATGCCAAAATACATATTTTTTTAAAAATCTGCTAAAAAAATAGAAAATCATATTTACATAGATTTGTTTTATAAACACAATGGCTTCAAATAAATATCATGCATTTATAATGGTGACTCCTAACTTCAAATGAAAGTGCATATGTTTAAATATGCTTTTACAATCATCATACTTTTTTTTTGAAAGGAACTTAAACAAAGAGATCTTCTTGTTTACATTTTCTAAGAGGACCAAACTTCTCAACACAGGTATTTTCTCCTCTTTAATCTCTTCATGACAACAAGATGCTTCAAGGACCTACAAATGAAATTTTTTTTGGAAGACCATGGGATGATCACCTCCCATTCAAGGCCTCTAAGAGGCCACCCTTGAGATAGGAGAACCGTGGCTAACCTGGGCACACAAAAACTTAATGATAACAAACCATGATGCATAAACACAAGAACACACCCATCCATGGCTAACACAAGGAGCTTGAAGTAAATATTCCTAAGGGTGAAGGTGGACAAAGTACCCAATGAGAGGCAAGGCTAGAGATGAAATACAGGCCTTCAACAAGCCAAAAATTCCTCCATATAAGCATCACAACTTCTCTTCATAACTTATACGAAAGTGTGGTTAGAAGGAGATTCTCTTAATATTATTAGATGCCTTAATAATGATATGATTCCCTCATGGACTATATTTAATATCATTCATAAGGAAAAAAGTCTAATTAAGACCTTTGATGATTGTGTTATCACCCACAACTATAGGGAGACTAACTTTGTGGCTAACTGGGCTGCCAATGTGGCTTGTAGAAGTTAGTCGAATATTGTTTGGGATGATTGGACTATCCTTCCCTCTAAAGGGTCATCATTAATTGATAGTGATTAGTTTCAAAGTAGACAAAAAATATTTAATGAAGATGATATTAATGTGTAATAATTATAGTGGTCCTTGTAAAGGGGATTTTTGGGTTACTTGTGATTATGATGTGACTATCACCTTTACTTCTCATGGTTTATGGGTTATTTTAGCCAAAAGAGGGCACGCCTATGATTCCAAGGTGAAGAAGAAGTGTTTTGTAAGAAAATTTGAGATAAGAAATATTTGCAGAAGCAAAGCCATGGGGGGTTGTAAGAAGAGGTGTGAGTTGGGTAATTGCAAGGAGTTGAATCAAAATCCATAGGTTTGGAGTATTGTGTAGAATGGTGGTGTGGTGGACTACTTGGAGAGATTGCATGGTAGAAAACCTATAGTTACCAAACAATTTCTTAAAACTTGGGATAAGGGAAAAATTATTGTTGGGACATAGTACATGGAAATCATGAAGGAGATCATAGCTGAGGCCATGGGACTAAAAATTGAGGGGATCAACTTCTACAGAGATAGGAAGATTTCTGACAAAGCCCTTGATGATTTTGTGGAGACAGAGTAGGAAAGGAAAAGAATGGTGAAGATTGACAACTCCTATTACAATTCGAAGTGCATTTCTAGGCCATGGAGGTTAGTTCTGATTATTCTTATTAGTTACATCACTTTGGATGAGAGATACACTAAAATTTATAATCATCATCTCATACTGTCGAATCACTTTAGACATGGAATTAAAATTAACTTTCCCTTTTACTTGTTGAGTTCCTTGTATACTACCATTAAAAGTTTGTAGAAGGATCTTGAGGGTGACCATGCCTACCATGAAGGTTTGATGGTTTTACTGTATAATTTCTTAAAGTCCAAAAAGGTTGAGATGCCCCTCTTTAATAGGAAGGCTCTTGAGGATTATGACACTGAAGGTAAGGATTCTGAGGAGGCTTATGTGGAGGAGATTGAAGATGATGAGGTTGAATCTGTTCAATCCAAAAAGTCTTCCAACATCCATGGCTCCTCTTCTAAGAATAAGAAAAGGAAGGCAAAGATTGAAGACTCTGTTATGGAAATGGAGACTGAGGATGAGGAAAGTAGGGATGACAGTGCTAAGGGGAAGGGTAAAAAAGAAATGGAGACTATTGGAAGCCACACCAGAGCCAAGAATAAGAAAAAGAATGTCAGTAAGAGGGTCATTATTTCCACCAATGATGATTCTTCTATTCAATAGAATGTTAGGGATAACTAGGACAAGCTGTTTGAGAAATCCAATAATAAGGAAGCCAATAAGGGGGTTCTTGATAACTTTGATAACAATGTGCTTGTGGAGGAGAATATCTTGCAGGATATTTTTCAGGAGGCGACCACTATTGAGAAGGACAAAGTTAACTATGCCATAGGGAGGAAGGGGAGTTTTAAGGAGGATAATGCTTGTGTGAATAATGTCTATGATAACCTAGGTTGTACTACCTTTATCCATAACCTAAGCACAATGAAAAGTGATATTAATATGATGAAAAACCAAATTCAAAACATTCAGTGGGAGGTTGGGGCTCTTGGTAAGATGAATTTGGGTGATAAGACTATGGGACAGAGTATTGAATATTTGAGGGAGGTTATTGGTAGTGCAAAGGGGATTATGAATCTGACAAAGAAGGTCCAACATATGGAGGACAAAATGACAAAGGCGGATAATGCTTCTAAGGAGGGGAATTTGCTAAAAAGGTTGGATAAAATGGAGAGTAGTATTGTGTGCTTGGAGAAAATTATTGGTAATATTTCTAAGCAAAGCTCTCCATTCTTAAGGCCTTGGGTGAGCATGTTAGAATCCTTGTGGACAAGCTGGAACAGGGTAAAGGGGAGAAGGTGCTAAAGGAGGTTAAGGAGGGATAGGGGCCCAATAAAAGGACTAGAGCGAGCTTTAAAAAGTTAGAGGCCAATAAGAATAAAGATTTGGAGGAGCTAAAGGTTTCCTCAACAAATATGTAGATGTTGGTTGATCAGGCAACTGAAATTATGAAGACTATCTAGTTGTCTTTTTGTTGTCCTATTGTTTCTTGCTATCCTCTTTTCTCCTTTTTGGGAGGACTTGTTATTTTTTGGTATTTTTTTTGTTGTGTTGTTGCACTATTTCTGTTGGGTTTTTAATGCTTATTATGTAATCTCAATGTAAAAGGTTTCAGGTCCTTTCAAAACCTATTTTTACGTAATCAAAACTTCTCTTCACAACCAAAAATCATACTCAACCAAAATAGCCAAAAACCCTTATGACCCCCAAGCATATCAATGCTACAAGCCTACCATGGACCCCATAGTCCATGGTGCATCCCTCTCTCCCAAGGAGAGAGACTCTATACACCGATAGGGTTGTCATAAATCCCTTCACCCACAAGGCTACTCTACCCTCCCAAGGGTGAGTTTGGCCTTGCACACTCCCTTAAACAACACAAAATGACAAAAAACAAATGCAGATTTTTACTTCATAATCAACATTAATGTAACCATGCTATGCAACAAAAAAATAGAAACACTTCCTTTATTCATTCATGGAAGCCATAAGAAAGACACCATAATGAAGAAGAAATAAGCTTGAGAGCCACCAACCTTGCAAATAGAAGTTATGGAATGAATGTTGAAGTAGAACCCTTCCCTTTGTTTTTCCTTCCTTCTCTCCAAATCCTCTTAGTGGTCTCTAAAGTTTGAGAGTGGGTGATTGAGAGAAACTCTCTCCAATTTCCTGTCTAAATTCAAAATCCTCACATTCTCCAAGTCCTTGGAAGAAATGTGAGCTCCTATTGGTCACTCTTCCCCAACCCTTACACATTACTAAAAAAAGTTTCTTTAAAATAAATTGGCATGAAAAGTGGTCAAGCTTTTCCCTCCCAATGGAAGACCTAGTCTTCCCAAGACCATGCTTTTGAATGTTAATTTTCGTCCATCTTGGAAAATCAACTTTTTGGAGGCCTCCCAAGGTCAAAATAAGGTGTCCTATGATCAAAAAATCCCTTTACCCACATGTATATGAAGTGGGCAAGTCAAAATAGGTTAAACTCAACCCTAGGTGGCTATATGACCCCTCAAAAACCCTAGTTAAGATCATCTTCGAGTTCCAATGGATTTGACTACACTTTGGGCTCAAAAACCAAGTGGTCCTTATGGGGAACATAACTAGGTACCAAGTGGGAAAGGTGGGTTCTCAAGCTTTCCAAGTGGACATGCCATGCCACATCACTTTCACAATAAATGTGCCAATTGACACTACATTACACATCACAACACACTTGGAAAGTGCACTTGTTAATTACACAATTTAATGGATGCAAAGAAAATAAAATTCACACCATACAATGTATGAAAGAAAATACATTACAACAAGGTTTTGTATTTCAAGAGACGTAACCTTGGATTTACATAATTCACATAGGGTTAGACATGATTCTCCGATAAAATCCATGGCCATAATACTACACACTCAATTTAAACATCAGTAACCTCAAGAGGTATAATCATCAAAATTCAAAATGCAAAATAAGGATTATTATTTAGATTCCCTAACATGTGAGTTACATCCTTGTAGTCTCTATAATAATTCACCATAAATTTAATCATTAACTTACAAACAAATATTCGTAAACTAGGTCATAAGAACATGATCTTATTAACTCACATGTCACACTAATTATTCCTAATCTATATCAATCATAAAGTATTTTTATTTAAATTACATAAGCATTAATTTTATCGATTCTAAAATCATCCCAATGGCCTATAATCAAGTAACCAAATCCTCAAGTAATAATCATAATAATGTCCTGAAAATAAACAACATTTCATCACCTAACCTTTAATTTAATGAAATTCACATCTCAACATAATTTAAATCTCAATTTTTACCTTCCTAAACATTTCATATCAACATATATACCCAAATTGCAAGATCTCAGTATTCATCTAAATCAATCATCATAATGCCAGCCATAATCTATCATAAGGTCAACATCATGAGCATGGAAAGCACCATAAAATATAAAGTCTCATCATCTAGTGAAATTAAATCCTTGTCAAAAGGGTAAAATCTCTTAATTCTGTGTGTGTGAATTTTGTACCTACCTATGAACACAACACTTTAGTAAAACATTGGAGGTTAGAAAAAATCAAAATATGCAAATAAGAACAATATAGCTAACTAGGTGATTTACTGCCTTCTAGTAGGTGCGAGTATGGTATTCTCAGATTAAACTAAGATCAGTGACAATGCAACACCTAAACGAAAGATTTAAATGACGAAAGCAATAAAATATGAATGCAAATTAATCTATTTTTTTTAAATTTTTGATGCAATAAGATGAGAAAAACTGATAATAAATTAATCTAAATGGATTGAAATGATATGCAAATTAAGCTAACAATGATATGAAATATGAAACTAGAATGAATTGAAAATAAGATTGATCTCACAAAATGCTGATTCACAAGAAGCTTGATGATTCCTCTGATACCAATTTGCCAGAGTAAGTATGCAAATTCTGTGGATGATTTGTAAAGAGTTGAGCCTTGATTTTATAGAAATCCAAGGCTTGAGGGTGCATGGAAAAAGTCATAAATCACTCTTGATGAACTCAGGTTGATTTTTGAGTTAACAAGAAATTAGAAATAGATAACTCATAAAAGCATGCAAAATCATGCAAGAACAACTTTTTAACTCAAATCAGAAGTTTAGATCAACTTTGAGCTCAAAATAGATGTTGAGTTTCGAAAAGATAACAACTTGAATTGATTTTCTGATTTAAAGTTTAACTGCTCTTTGAATGTGCACAAATAATCATGAATTAATTAAATAAATAAAGTGATTTATCTTCAACTTAACTGATTTTAAATTTAAAACAATTGATTTATGGGTTAATCAATTATTAAATAAAACTTTATTCCAATTAAATCATTAAATTTGACAACTTTGATTTTAAATCAATTAAATAAATATCCAATTGATTGTTTGTAAGAATTTTGATTTATTGTCAAAATTAAATAATATAATTAGGAATAAATAGAATTAAATCTAATTAAACAATTAAGTGGCAGTATTAAATCTAATTAATTAAATATTCAGAATATTCAATTAATCAAACTTTAGGATAAATAGGATTTATCGCCAAATAATAATTAAATTAAGAATAATTAAGATATTCAAGGAATATTCCCTGATGCAGAATTTAGGATAAAATCAATTAGGATTTTGATAACTTGATGTGAAGATGTGCCTTAGGTTAGGACTTTGATGTTGATTTCGTTCGATTTTAAGATGGAGGTTAATGAACTTATAGCCCATTTTTGGGGTATTACATTTTGCCCCTCTTTGAATCACTATGCAAAGCGCAGTGGTTCAAAGAATAGTTTATGTTTTGATATACGTATGAAACTGATTTTAAAGATTAACCGATTCTGAGATAGAAATCGATTGAAAAATTTGAAGATACAAGATTTAAGATTTAGGTCCTGAATGACCAAAGATAATGTTAACCATAGCAACAATGAACTGGTGATTACAAAAGAGTGTCAAAACATCTAATTCTAATCCTTATGATTGTGAAGAAGTGAGTGACTGATTCCAAACCTAAATGTCCTCAAAGATGAATCATATTGGTATCACATCCTACAACCATTAGTTACGAAGAAACACGGAAATGATGCTAATGAATCGATAGTTACGAAAAGCTGATACAGTTTACAAGATAGATTTAGGATACCAGATTGATATGGATCTCTGTGAATCTGATATGCCCCAAGGATCAATAGATTTTCCCCAAGTGATGAGGACTTTTGATGAGTCAGAAACTAGATGTGGTTGTTGTCTTGATTACTGAGGAAAGATTTGATTACAAATTTTGAGTTACAGACTTTGAATGATGTGCAATACCATGCCCCCTTCGGGATAAAAATTGAAATCTGACAAGAAAAGTCAGCGTTAAATGATTTAGAAGCATGTTAGTTGATTTGAAAAGTGGTTATACATGTCTGAGAACATATTCTACATCATTGAGAGGTCCTGGAGACCAAGTTTGACTAGGTTTGAAATTTTGATAGTTTGATGTAAGATAATCAGTTAAGTTGAATTCTAGATTTCTGTGATGATTGAAGATCGATTATGCAAGCATTTTACAATATAAATGATCTCAGATTTTGATTTTAATCTTGAAAAAGGATTCTACTTGCTATTTCATTGGAGGAACCTTCATGGTAGGTTTTAGCTCTTTGTTAGATTTGAAGATGTGATTGAAGAATCGTTTAAGCTTTGAAGTTTATCCAACCATTGTGAGATCATGCAAAGTGCAAAATGAAATGTAGAATGAAATGCAACCTAAGACCTAGGACCTAGTCACTGATCATGTGTCGGTCATTTGTCATCATTTAATTTTTTAGGTAACCAGATAAATCAATACAATGCCCACTAGTTATGAAACCATAGACATATGAATATCGATTTGTATGCACAAGAATCAATACAACACCCACTAGTTAGGAAACCATGGACATATGAATATTAATTTTATGTTTAGAATGTTAGATTAGATATAAGCACCAAGGCACAAATGCTAGAATGACCTAAATATCATGTCCATTTTAATATAGCAATTTGTATAAGCATCAGAACATAAACGTCGTGATGACCAGAATACGCCTTGCATGCAAACACATCAAACAATCAAGAGATCATTCTAAATCCAATCTGAATTACCTGTAGTGACCCTTTATCATTCACATCCTTAGGTAAGATGCATTTCACAATAGGATAAAGAACTCACTCAAAAAAGACAATAGTTAGATCAAACTTCCTTGAATTTTCTGGGTATCAATGGTCGAGGTACGCATGGCCATCCAATTCGAGATAGAGGCTCTTACAGTCGGACACCATTTCAATCCAAAATTTCCAAAGTTGTTAGATTTTCACATACAAGAATAAGACAAAGAAAAGATTATGCCCCCAGTCATGACTCTCTAAATCTTATAAAGGACATCATCAAAGAGCTCGAGGGAACATAATATGCAAAAATCTCAATGTGAATCAGTAAGAATACAAGGAGATAAAAGCATGTGAAGCATAGATTGTTTTTATTGTGTTGATGTTTGGTTGCATTGTTGTAGATGTAAAATCCTTTCTGGAGAGGAGACAAACTGACTAACTCAAATAAAGATTCAAAGGACCTTGACTGGATATGAATCATTTGAGGTATACTAGAGACCATAGGATATGACATTGATTTCCCCCAAGTGTTAAGCATTGACAGGATACATATGCTTGAGCTAATTGGTGTACAAACCGACTTATTGAAAATAGGAATGTAGAAACAAACCAGGAAATATGTACAAACTAAAGCAAGACTGAAAGCTGGGAAAGACCAAGATTGCACTGATAGATGGAGCATTTTGAAACAAGTGGCACCCATTTGCTAGGTTTTCACCATCTTGGCAGAGATTCTATTTTTTCTACCAAGGCACTTTTTATTTTTCTCATTTTTTTGTATTTTTCATTTTTTGATTTCTTTTGTGAATCATCAAGGTGCCCATTGCTAGGTTTTCACCAAGATGTTCATTTTTTTCAGAACTTTTTCCAATTTTTAATATTTTTTCAGGACATTTTACCATAGACTAAATGCCTTAGGTGTAGAATTTCTTCAGATGGAGAATGTTGATTGGTTCTCAGAGCTGCTCTCCTTTAGTCATTGAGAGTTGATAGGCACCAGAGCCAAAAGTAGCAGTGATAACAAAGGGACCTAGCCAGTTGGGTTCAAACTTCCCCTTGCGCTCTCTATGTGATTAATTTTTAGGATTCTCTCTCAAGATTAGATCGCCAACCTAAAATTCTCTGTGTTTGACTTTCTTGTTGTAACCTCTAGACATTCTCTTTTGATATGCTTTGAGATGATCATATGCTGCTTGTCTACGCTCATCTAGTAGTTCAAGTTCTTGCAACCTAGACACTCTGTAGTCATCATCAGTTACTAGACCATGCATTCTGATTATTAGTGATGGGATTTCAACCTCAATAGGTAGTACCACTTTAGTATGTAAAAGGTATGCCCCTAGATATAATGGGCATTGAACTCCCAAGAAAGATCACATCATGTAGTCCCAATGTCTAGCAAGGTGGGGAACAAGAGGGATTAGCAAGCTAGTGGAAGAGATGGAAGACAAGAGAATGAAGGATAATGAAGGGAAGAAATCCTCAAGGGTACCCAAGCTAGGAAAAAATTATCATGTAAAGAACATTTGGACAAGCAATGAAAGGCTAGCATAGGATAAGTCACAAAAGCGTAATGCCAAAGAAGGAAAGGATGTAGTCCAAAGGAGTAGACATGTCAAGAGGTTTCAAAGCATCATGTTCTACTCTTTTTTTTCATTTTTAGATCAAGACCAAAGGGGAAAAGGATAGCGATAGGCAAAAATGAATGGAGGAAGATAGAAATGAAGGCTAAACATGAAAGGAATGAAAGCAAGATCATCACAAAATAGCTCACAAGATAGCCAAATGTTCATGTATAGATCAACATTGTCAAGATCAAAGAGAGAAGATGAAATGGATGAAATATGTAGAAGAACTATGCATGATGCCTGATTGCCAGGTTTTCATCATGGTACTTATCCAAGGCACCACAAGGGAGTGGTTTTCACCATAGGATGAATTTATTTATCTTTACTTTTTCTACCAAGGCACTTGTTTCCAAGTTTTCACCAAGGCACATTTTCAATTTTTTTTATTTCTTTTATTTATTTATTTTGCAAGAAGGAAAGCTTTTTAGATAATGCTCTTTGAAAGGATAAACCATGATATGTCAAGGATTCAAAATGATATTATGCTCAAAGATGCTGATAGGGAAAGGAAGATGGAAGAGAAAAATGGAGGATAAGGTTTTATGTAAAGTGACTGAGGTTGGAAGATAGGAGGAATAGGAAAATAAGGAAAAAGGATAGAAGGTAGAAGGATAATGAATGGAAGGATTGTGAAAGGGTAGATGGAAAGGAAGGCAAGATCAAAATCAACACACACCTTGAAGGCTGGTGAGAGGATGGAGGAAACATGAATGAAGGAATATGTGAAGGAATATGGCAAATGGATAGCAGAGGTTGTGGTTTAGGCACATGGAATGGAAGAATATTTTTGGAAGAAGATGAAGTGGAAGCCTTTAGAAGCTTGAATGTCAACTTCACTTGTTGTTCAACACTAGACTCTTTCAAGAGAGACTTTGGAATCCATATAGCCATAGACTTCTCATTTCTTTTTGATGATCTAGAGAGAATATCTTTAATGATGGATTTTGGAACCCATACTTGTTTTGTACTTTTTTTCTTAGATATCTCTTTTGACTTTATGCCTCCATGTCGATTAGAGGAGACATGGTGATCTTTTTTTTTTATGGATTCTTGTATTGCTTCTTTTTCTTTTATTGAACATTCAAGTTACTTCCAAAAGACTTGGGACTTGTGGAAGAAGAAGGAGGATATGACTAGTTTAGATGGGTGGGTGGATGAAAAGGATTCAAGGGTATGCATCTATGTTAATCTTGAGGAAAGATAGGAGATGGAGGGATGTAAGGACCTGAGATGGACGGTGAATTAGGAGAGTTAGGAGGGAAAAGTGAAAGGACATAAGGACCCAAGATGGAAGGAAGATGTGAAGCTCTTAGTATTGGTGGAGGAGGTCCAAGGATGGATGTGGAAGATACAAAAGGATAATCAATAAGTTCATCAACATCTATATGACAACCAAGGACATCAGCACCTTTAGAGTGAGCATTAGGATTTTCAATAGAATCGTGGACATCTTGAATATGAGCACCTTCTTTGATAGGATTGTTCAAAACTTGCAAAGACTTAAGAAGAGTAGAAAGTGGAAATGAACATGGAGTGGTAGAAAAAGAAGATGGAAGACTTTGATCTTGACAAGGATCTTTGGATAGCACAAGCGTACAATTTTTTTGTTGATTTTCAATAGGCTTAACATTGGAAGTAACAATATTAGTTTTAATAACCTTAAAGGAAGTATCATATTTGGAAAGTGCAAGTGTAGTAAGGTTATTTTAATTATCAATAAGCTCAACAATGTAAGTAGTATCGTGATCTTGCTTAGGAGAAGACTTAAGACATGATGGAATGCATGAGAAAGGGTGTGCAAGATCAAAAGAACCCTGAAGAAAATAAGAGACACTGTGAAAAGGAGTGGATGACATGGAGGTTTCTTGATCTTGATCTTTCTTTATGTTCTTTTCTTTATCATTTTTAGAGTCCTCTTGACATGGAGCCACTTCTAAGAACAAGGAAGCATGTTGGAATTGTATGGAAGACTTTGGAAGAGATGGTGAAGGACTAGCTGAAGTAGGCATTATAGTGTATAAAGGCTTAGGATCTTTGGGTTTAGAATTATTGAAAGTATTTGTAGCCAAGTGAAGGTTAGCTTGAGTTTCTTTAAGAGGTAGACCTTGAGGATAACTATGGGAAACCGCATGAAAAGTATTAGGACCTTTGGTGGATGAAGGACTTGTGAAAGATTTGATAGGCTTGGAAGCTTTAGGAAATGTATGGGAGGAAGTAGGGGATGGAAGGGAACCATCACAAGACAAAGGTTCAACATTAACATGATATTTCTTGAGAGTGTAATCTTTATTTTCAGCATGAGAGTTCTTAGAGGAGAGATCCTTATAGTATTGACATTTATAATCAGCGTGAAAAGCTTTCTCTTCTTCAAGTGAAATAGATGGATCATCTAGGTATTATGCACAGAAATCATCAAAGTCTCTTTCAAAATCAAAATCATATGGATCACCATCATGATCTATCCAATGTGACATCCCATTTCTAGTAAGCACGAGCACACGACAAGGACTCTTAGGAATAGAGGGTTCATAGGTATCATTATATTGTCCATCATCATAGTCATCATAGTCTTCAAAGATGTGTGTGTCACTCTCCATGGAAGAGGTATCAAAAGGGTTATCGCGTTGCTCATTATGGTATGTCTTGAGAAGAGAAGTAAGACTCTTGGGAGAATTAGAAGAGGAACGAGATCATGGAGAAGAGGAAGGTGAAGACCTAGCAGAGGAAGAAGACGTGGATGATGAGGAATGATGAGAAGACTTAGAATATGAAAAATGTTTGGAAGAAGAAGGTCGTGAGATGACCATGCATATGATCCTAGAAAAGGCATCTGATTCAATCAATTTTTTCTTTATTTTCATCATAAATTTATCACTTGTGGGCTTTTTGGAATAATACTCTTTGAATTGAGAAATGAGTTCAAGATCATACATTTTCAAGAGAGGTTCCATAACAAGATAGCTAAAATTCATGGTTCTATAAGAGGAGAATCAAGCATGGAAGTGACATAAAAGATGAATAGAAGAAAGATAGACTAGATAATAAGAGGAAAAGAATCAAGAAGATGTGAAGAGTTTAGGAAGAAGAGAAAGGATGGAAATGGGAGACTAGGAAGACATGGGAGATGTGGAAGAAAGAAGACCAAGAGTCATTTTGTGCAACATGATACCATTTAAGTTCATTTGGATGTTGAGAAACATGTCATAGCCCCTAAGATTTGACCCAGACTGACCAAGGATGACTAGAAATGACAAGAATCAGTTCGCTATTTTGATAGAATTTGGGAATAGGCTGTAAAAACTAGATTTCTGACAAATTTGACCAATCTCTGACAAATTTGAATTTGGATTTGATACGAGTTTTGAAATTTTAGGATGAATTTTGACACCAAAAAGGATTTTTGCTTCAGATTTGCAATTTTTCAATTTTTCAGTATCAGTTTGTTTGCAAATTTTTTCTGTCTAGTTTTTGAAGATCTGTGTAAAAGTTTGTCTCATGTAACCAAGAAGATATCAAGCACACAAAATAGCAAGCAAGGGAAGCAAAAAATCATTAGAAAGTAATGAACAAGGCAAAAGCAACCTTGTGCATGAACAAGAAATAGTGACTTATTGTGCTAATCCCTAGAAGTGCTAATTGTGTATGTTCCAAAAAGTTTTTCAATAACTCACATATTCCTAGAAAAATAAAAAAAATTTGGCCTCACTAGGGTTTGTAGTAATGGTTTGACTCTATAAATTTTGTGATCTCAAGAGGGTGAACTCCAATCCAGGTGCACCGGGGTTTTGACATAGTCCAAGAAATTAATCAATCAGGAGCTACTAGAGAGATCTGATAGCCCAAAAGGAGACCACACCTGTGAAGATTTCCTCCACAAGGACATTTATATAGCAACTGTTGCTACCACGGTGAAAATGGCTATTACCGCTTGAGGTTCCATCCATGTGGTTGAACCAATTAAGGGAATGTCCACTATGGTTAACCCTCTCTAAAGGTGACTCACAAAAGATACCACAGGGGGACTAGATTAGATTCAAGGATTTGGGTTTCTGGTACTATCCAAAAAGGAAGTAGAGCATAATCCCCTAACCTCTTCACTTCACCAAGATAAAGTAGATAGATTAAACTGACATGCTAAGACCAAGATTATCTCACAAAGATCTATGACGTCAACTGCTTATGATTTATCAACCTCTTCGGAGAGAGAATGTATCAATCAAAAGTTGAAGACACACGAATCTAGTAGAATGTGAGACTTTCTCAGTACCTTCCCTACCTACAAGGGGATCCTTCGTCAAGAGGAGATTCACATGAATAAACAAGTGAAAAATCTCAATCTCTCAAGATCATCCACAAATAGTGTTCATAGGGCCTATTTACTATGTTTAACAGATATGCAAAAAGCAAATCTATGTTCATTTTATAGCCCAAAAATTGAAGTCTGATTTATGAAAGTAGGAAAGGCACTCAAGCTAGACACGTGAGATATTCTTTTTATGTCCAAATTGAAATTTTTTCAGATGTAGTAGAATACTTGAATTCCCTCACAATGTGCTTAGTAGATTTTACCTGATTTTTAGCTTTGTTAAGCAATCCGACGCAAGCAAGCCACAAACTCTCCGACAAGAAAATAAGCAAACAAGCTATGCAACGTATATTCAACTTATGAAAACCATAAGGTTAGATCTGAAAATAAATTATTAGGAGAAATAATAACCATCAACTAATCCAAATGACAACTCATATCATTCATTGAACCATGTGAAAAATAAGTGCATACCCATCACAAAAGTTTATTTTTTTATTGCATTTGACCTAGTCAACAAGATCTTATTTTTTTGATATGATTTCTGCCACAAAAATAGAAATGCAAAATAGAGACCCCTACTAAAAAATAGAGAGATTTCCAAAAATGTAAAATTTTTATAAAAATCTCTTCATTTGTGCCCTAGAGACCCATTTTACCAAAACAGACCAGTTTTTGTAAATTGACTTTTTGAGCTATTATATTGCATCAAAATTTAAAATATAAAGAATGGACCCCTTGTAGAATTTAAAGAGATTTCTGAACATGTAAAAATTTCTAAAAAATATGTTGATTTGCATCATAAATTAATTTTTTTTGGAAAATCAAGAAAAAATTATTAAAAATTCAAAACATCTCAAAAATTTTTGAATTTTTTATTGAAGCTTCTCTAACATGTCTCCAACTTGAAACAAAAAATTTTAGACCAGAAATCCAAGCCATTTGGGAGATAAAATTAAATCTTTGAAACTTTAGGGTTTTAGCTCCCCCCAAAAAAATCAAAACCAGCATGTAAATGTGGATTGCCCCACAGTGGGTGCTAGAAATGTGTGTGTGAATTTTGTACCTAGCTATGAACACAACACTTCGGTAGAACATTAGAGGTTAGCAAAAATCAAAATATGTAAATAAGAACAATACAACTAACCAGGCGATTTACTACCTTCTAGTAGGTGCGAGTATGGTATTCTTAGATTAGGCCAAGATCAGTGACAATGCAACACCTAAATGAAGGATTTAAATGATGAAAGAAATAAAATATGAATGTAAATTAATCTATTTTTATTTTATTTTTGATGCAATAAGATGAGAAAAATTGATAATAAATTAATCTAAATGGATTGAAATGATATGCAAATTAAGCTAACAATGATATGAAATATGAAACTAGAATGAATTGAAAATAAGATTGATCTCACAAAACGTTGATTCACAAGAAGCTTGATGATTCCTCTGATGCCAATTCGCTAGAGTAAGTATGCAAATTCTGTGGATGATTTGTAAAGAGTTGAGCCTTGATTTTATAGAAATCTAGGACTTGAGGGTGCATGGAAAAAGTCATAAATCACTCTTGATGAACTCAGGTTGATTTTTGAGTTAACAAGAAATTAGAAATAGATAACTCATAAAATCATGCAAAATCATGCAAGAACAACTTTTTAACTCAAATCAGAATTTTAGATCAACTTTGAACTCAAAATAGATGTTGAGTTTTGAAAAGATAACAACTTGAATTGATTTTTTGATTTAAAGTTTAACTGCTCTTTGAATGTGCACAAATAATTATGAATTAATTAAATAAATAAAGTGATTTGTCTTCAACTTAACTGATTTTAAATTTAAAACAATTGATTTATGGGTTAATCAATTATTAAATAAAACTTTATTCCAATTAAATCATTAAATTTGACAACATTGATTTTAAATCAATTAAATAAATATCCAATTGATTGTTTGTAGGAATTTTGATTTATTTTCAAAATTAAATAATATAATTAGGAATAAATGGAATTAAATCTAATTAAACAATTAAGTAGCAGTATTAAATTTAATTAATTAAATATTCAAAATATTCAATTAATCAAACTTTAGGATAAATAGGATTTATCGCCAAATAATAATTAAATTAAGAATAATTAGGATAAATTAGGAATATTCAAGGAATATTCCCTGATGCAGCATTTAGGATAAAATCAATTAGGATTTTGATAACTTGATGTGTAGATGTGCCTTAGGTTAGGACTTTGATGTCGATTTTGTTCAATTTTAAGATGTAGGAGGTTAATGAACCTATAGCCCATTTTTGGGGTATTACAAATTCATCAAACCATTAAGCCAATTACTAGGTCTATCATAATGATAAATGGAAAAGCTATGACGAGTCTGGGGTGAGGTCTCATAGTTCATTACATATATCCATAAGTGAGAAAAAGTAAAAGTTAGTGAAATACTGATTTGCCCCCCCTCTCAGTATTTCCTATTCCTAACAATTGGTATCAGAGCGTAGTTACTTGGAGAAGGCCTAAAAACTTGAGTAAGATCTTTATGGATATGGATCAATTGTAAACAAACCTAGATGAAGCTCTTGAATAGATTGATATTCTTACTGAAGAAAGAGATACTCTGAAAAAAAAATATGATAGTGCAAAAGACTACATTGAGAAACTAAAAGACAAGATAGAAGATCTGAAATTAAAGAAAGAACCTACAAATCGGATCAAGGATAGTGACTAAGTTTCAAAACTGTAAAAGGAGAATGAAATCCTAAAGCATGAACTAAAGATTGTAGATCTAAAGTTAAGCTTGAAAGATGATAACAAAAAAGTTGTATAAAATCTAAAGTCTGAAAATGTAGATCTAAGATCTAAACTTTCCAAAGTAACATCTAAATTTGAGACTTCAAATTTGCAGTATGCTGAACTTGAGAAATACAATACAATTGTGAAAGGAGAACTAACTCAATCCAAGCAACATCTTGAGAAACTGTATTCCAGTAGTGAAAAAATTGATGAACAAATTTCTTATCAAAAACCTTCTTATGATAAAATTGGTCTTGGATATTCGAAGAAAAATTCTCAAAGAAGATTGAAGAATGTAAAGAATCAGATCTAGAAATTTAACAACTTGAGAACAAAGAAGAAGAAAAAAAAAACAAATACAAGTCTAACCAATCTAAAGATGTACCTAATCAACCTAAGCAAGATGGATCACCTAAATAAATGTGAAGTGAGTTCAAAGGTAGATGTTTTTCATGCAATTCATTTGGACACATGAAAAGAGATTGTATAGGTAAGAAATTCAAACCTATATCTGATTATTGTTATAATTGTCATGGTTTTGGTCATAGAGCTATTGATTGTAAAAAACCTATATCTAATGACAAAAATAATAGTAGAATATTTAAAAATACTAACCCTACAGATAAAAGACCTATTGGAACAACAAACAATATAAGAAATGGAGTTGTGTGTTATAGATGCAACAATTTCAGACATATTTCTAGAAATTGCAGATCACAAATTAGTCAGTCAGGACCAAGATATGGAAACAATGTTATAGTTTGTTAGATTTGTAATAACATGGATCACACAACAAGATATTGTAGAATGAATAACATGAGGAATTATAATCCTAGAAGAAATATGGAATACACTAGAAGAAATATAGATACCAATAACAGTTTAAAGGAAAATAGTAGTAACATGGAAGAAGTTATATTTGTCAAAGCTACAGATCAAGCAAGTGCATCCAAAATATCAGGAAGTCATTCAGGTGAAGTTTTTGAGAGTAAGTTGGAATCAATTTTGAACCCATCTCAAACTGAATAAGCATCAAATTTCATGAATTATGCATCAGAATAAGCATCAGAATAGCATAGAGCTTAGAAAAAATTGAATCAAGCCTTGTGAAGTTAAGATAAGCTAGTAAGTGATATAAGGAACCTATGGTTAAGAGCGCCTACATTTATGAGCATGTATATGATCACATGAAGAGAGAGAAGTTTTGCAGGTAACCAAGAACAACTTTTTGGCATGTATACACTTATGCAATCAATGCGATGACAATGTCTTGAAGGATTTGATAGATAAAAGTGGATTATTAACATTATTTGATCAATCAAAAATTTACAAGAGTCTTAGAGAGCTAGCCAGTACAGATTGAAAGTAATTTGCAAGATTTGGAGATAGATTTTCACCAGATCTACGCGAAAGCCCTAAATCATGATTCCAAGGTATTTCACTAAGTGTTTATTGTTAGAGTAGTTACTTTTTAGTGAAATCATGGATGTATCCCTAGTTCATAACATTAAGGACACACCTAGACCTAAGGTGAGAAGGGAATTGATAGAACCCTCTGAGGAAGACCCTAGTTTAGTATTATCGGCTATACTAGATGGTGTCTTGCATTTGGAAGATGTAAGAGGATTTCTCAAATGTAAATTTGAGACTATAGGAGACAATAGTATAAGAAAATATACAAACATGATATGACCTGTAAGGAAGGATATGAATATTTAGGTCAATTGGACATTATCAAATACATGTTTCACTATGAATTTCAAAATGATGAATGGACTAAGATCATTTTAAGTAGAATTCATAATGGAAAATTTTGGTTGGATGATAGAGTGATAGACATTACAACTAATTTGATACATGAAGTAACAAGATTATCCAACAAAGGTACAATTCCACTAAATGATAATAATGTGAAGAAAACAGTTCTAGACAACACTAAATCTTCATATAATGGAAGAGGAATTATAATTAGTAAGATTGAGAATAATGATGTGAGGTATGTGTGCAAGATAATGAGTACAAATTTATGTGTCAGCTCTAGGGAAGATGATATGGCAACATCTGTGGTGCAAGAAACTTATCTCATGTGTGTTGATAAGGTTGATGTTGACATGAGTGAAATTTTGAGGATCCAATTGATTGAAAATCTTGAGAAGATTAAGAAGAAAAAGAATTCCCAATTCAAATTCTCATCCCTAATCACCTATATGTTTTTCCATCTTTTGAGAAGATTTCCTTACACTATAAGATCTGATTGGAATGATGAGAGGAGTTCAATGGAGAGAATCAACAAGGTGTATCTTAGACACCCAATTGACAAAGTAAATGAGAGTGCTAAACTTGTAATTAAAACCTTTCAGAATGAGATGAAGAAAAGGTCAAGAATTCCACCTGTTGGGGCTCAAAAACCTTGATCATTTTGAGGCCAACTAATAGGCACAATAGATGGCTCTGCAATTCTGGTTCAATTGAACCAAGGCCGGTAGACCTAAATCAAATATATTATCTAACTACACAAACTACATGCATAAACAACAAAGTTCTTCCAAAGGGGTTACTGATCCTTGGAAGATAAAATAACTTAATGTCCTAATTGGTAGATATTTAAAATATTTAGACTATTGTTATGAACTAATGTTAAACCTAATTTACTGTTTGATTAAGAAGATAACAAATTAGACATATACTTCACATAAATAAATAAATAACAATATCAAATGAATGAATAGACCAGTGCCTAATGCTGAATTGAAAATAGAGTCAATGTTCAATATATG
This sequence comes from Chamaecyparis obtusa, assembly GCA_027943335.1. Classification (NCBI taxonomy): domain Eukaryota; kingdom Viridiplantae; phylum Streptophyta; class Pinopsida; order Cupressales; family Cupressaceae; genus Chamaecyparis; species Chamaecyparis obtusa. The sequence continues at coordinate 536,196 of BSBK01001861.1, forward strand.
TAAATGGAGATAGTTTTAAGATTAACTTGCTTCTGCAGAAACAAGACCATCAACCTACAAGTTTCTATTTGAACCAAAATTTATAAAAATTAATACAACAGGTCCTCTGGTTTTTAAATCAACTAAAGAGCTCGAAAGGAAATGACTACAAGTTCTCAGACCTTGCAATCATTATTCAAATTGTATATATTAATTATAAATAAAATCTTGAAATGGAAACATAATAGGATATCTAAAACAATCCTAAAACATTTATAAAAGAATTCACCTATTCATAAAAGTTAGTAAAATAGAATAATTAAAACCCTAAAAATTAGAGTAAAGAAAGTTACCTTTTAGTAATTTGCAATTAAAACATAAATGGAAACCCTAAAAAAAAAGAGATATATACATAGTACATCATTAAAATAAAAATAAAAATCTACTCACCTAAGTTAATGTTAAGAATATTATTAAAAAATAAAGAATTATCATGCCAAAACCCTAACAAATTAATACTGACCCATTTTAATCCTTATATTCATATTTTCACTTTTAGGGTTTAGGGGGGAAATTACAAAAATGAAACTGTGATTAATGCTCCTACACTCTAAAATTTCTCCCTCATAAACAATATTAATTTTAGTATTTAATTCAAGAAGAGATAATATTTTCTTTAATTTATATATTTATGTACATACTCATTCTAGAAGAATAATGTAGACTAACTGGTTAAGGGTAGGGTTGGGTAGATATGTAGGAAGAGGAAGGGGTCGAGAGGTCGAGTATTCAACTCCCTCTCCCTATAAAAATAATTAGGGAAGAGGTAACTCCCTGTGTAGGAGGTTGTTTTTACTTCTCACCTGCACATGGAAATGAAGATAAATAAGTATTTTTTCATAACCCTCTTGAAGAAAACAAGTAGACTAACTGGTTAGGGGGTAGGAGGGTAGATAGGTAGGAAAAAAGGTCGGCTTGAGAGGTCGAGTGTTCAACTCCCTCTCGCCACCTTTTGTTCAACCTATTTTTTTTTTTCAATAATTATTTATTTTCAAAATTAAATATGCATTTATGGAAAGGTAATTAACAACCTACTAAATGGAAATACATTTTCTCTTTTATCATTTTAATTTTTTCAGCATACGTAGATGATATAAAACTAAAATTTACACTATACTTCCCTGACATCTTGTTTGTTTGGAACCTGAAAATTTTGGTGTCAACAGTGGCTCCAATTGGGGATGTGCATTCATGCTTGGATGCAATGAGATCCTAGTGTTCTTTGGAGGAAGTAGACCATAATGAGAAAAGAAACGTGATGCTTAACTGAAATAAAGACAATAATATACAAGTTAAAGAATACTTCCTGTTTTAAGAGAAAAATGGCTTCAAATATTGACTCTGAGTAGGGAATTCCTAAATGACTTCATCAGTATCCTGTAGATAATATGAATTCTCACCCACTTTCAAAACTACCATGTAAGGTCCTAGCCATAATATCTCAAACTTACCATGTTTTCCTTTGTCTTGGTCTTTTTCATTCCATTTCAAAACCCAATCACCTTCTCTGAAAGGTCTATCTGATGCTCTTTTATCATGCAGGGTCTTAATCTGTCATTTTTGATGAAGATTCCTTTCTTGTGCCATTCTTCTTGTTTCATCTAACTCTGATAACTGGCTCAAATGATCTTCCATAAAGTTCACATCTTCAAGTTCTTCCTCCTGAATAAATTTGTAAACTGGCAAGAGATTGTTCAATGGTAACCTCGCTTCTTTCCCATAAACCAACTCATAAGGAGAAAAACCTATAGATCTTTTCATTGTTACTCTGTCTGCCCATAAAGCTAGATTTAGCTTTGAGTCCTAGGCCTTTTTATTGTTACTCAACATTCTTCTGATAATCTTTAGCATATTCTTATTGCTTGATTATGCCTGACCATTCCCTTGCGGATGATATGGAGATGAGTATGATAATTTGATGCCATATCTTTCACAAAATTCTAAAAATTTCTTAGATCTAAAACACATGCCATTGTCACAAAGAATCTTATAAGGTACCCCAAATCTGGTAAGTATATTGTCGGTCAAAAACTTGATAACCACCTTGCTTGTAGCCTACCTTGTGGGTATAGCTTCAACCCACTTTGTAAAGTAGTTTGTCGCAACCAATATCCATCTGTGACCCCACTCGAAGCATCTACAATTTCCCCAATAAAGTCTACTGCCCACATTTTGAAAGGTTCCTCAGTCTGTAATGGAATAAGGGGTAAAGCACCATTGTACTTCAATTTTCTGGAGAACTTCTGATAGGACTCACACTTTCTAACATAATCATGACAATCCTTGAAAACATGAGGCTAGTAATACCCGGCTTTCAATATCTTGTGACCTATTGTTTTAGTGGAAAAATGACCACCACATACCCCATCATGTAAATCTTTAATAACTGACTTGACCTGATAGGTGTCTAGACAAAATAGGAGGATACCATCATTATTTTTCCAATATAGGTCTCCTTGAATCAGCACATATCTGGATGCTTGTAACCTTATAGTTTTTTGATTATCATTTAGACCTTCTTGACACTTCATATGTTTTAAGAAGTATACTATGTCTGTGTACCATGGACAATGCTCAATACTCATTTTTGCCCTTTCTAAATCTACTTGGTTTACTTGCGCTGCATCCAAATTTGTTTCTGCCATAAGCTTAGCCAATCCTTGTCCTCTGATTAACTTAGTAATCTGAATTTCAATGTTGAACTCTTGAATCTGATTTATCCATCGACATCTCTTTCCTGTAACCTTTGATTGCCTTAAGATATCCTTAGTTGTTGCATTCGGTATGTATGCCATGATCCTGGCCCCCACTAGATAAGGTCTGAATGATTTCACTAATTTAACCAATGCATAGGCTTTCTTTTCATGTATGTCATAATTCAGCTTGAAAAGTTGTAGATTTTTACTAAAGAATGCTATTGGTTGTTCATATCCTTCGTCATTTTTCTGTAACAAGACTGCTGCAATGGTGTGGAAAGAAGCAAAGGAGAACAACTGAAAAGGTTTGGAAAAATCAAGAGACTTGAAAACTGGCGCTTCCTTGATTGCTTTCTTAATATTGGCAAATGCTTCTAAAGCCTCCTCTGTCCAATTTATAACTGCACCCTTTTTTAACATCTTTTCAATATGTTTTATGATTTCTAAAAAGTTTGGGACAAACCATCTTACAAAGTTGATTTGCCCAAGGAAAGATTGAATTCCCTTAATTTTTTTAGGGATCAGAACCCTATCAATTGCTTCAATTCTTTCTGGATCTATTCTAACTCCTTCCTTGGAAACAATATGATCAAGGAGTTTACCCTCGGTAACCCCAAAATGATATTTCTTCAGGTTTAAGGATACTCCATATTCAAGGGCCCTTTTGAAAATCTTCTCTAAGTGCTTGCAATAATCTTCTACTTTCTTTGAATAAGCTGTGATGTCGTCCTGATATATTACCATGATAATATCAATGAAATCCTCAAAAGCCACATCCATGGCCCTCTGAAAAGTAGCTCTTGCATTCGTAAGCCAAAATGGCATTCTTGCATAAACATATGTACCCCATGGTGTAGTGAATGTTGTTTTGTATTGTTCTTCCTCTTTAACTTTAACCTGATTGTACCTGGAGAACCCATCCATCATGGACAATAATTCATTTCCTATAACTTTTTTTAATAATGCTTCCATGTTTGGTAATGCATAATTGTCCTTTAACAAAGATATGTTCAGATTTTTGAAGTCCACACAACCTAATATCTCTGTTCTTCTTCCTCACAGGTACCAAATTTGAAACCCAAGTAGAGTGTCTAATTGGCTTTATAATACTAGCATCCCTCATCTTAATGAGTTCCTCTTTCATCTTAGGAGCCAAAGTCGGGTTGATCAGTCTTTGCCTTTGTTTGAAAGGCTTTGCATTAGGTCTTAAGGTTATTTCATGTTGGAACAAATCCTCTCTATAAGCCTTAAGATCATCATAGGACCAAGCAAACACATGTATATACTTTCTTAACAAACTAACAATATTAGATCTAATTTTAGGAGTTAACTTTTTACCAATGAAAATTTCTTTAGGAGTATGTTCATTTCCTAAATTTATCTTTTCCACTTCCTCTATATTAGAATTTTCCATTTTAACATTATCACTAGAATCTTTAATATCAAACATTTTTTCTAGTGTAACAATTCCCTTAGGAATTTTATTAGTTTTAAGCTGAATTACATCTTTTCCAAATAAAGTATCATTTTCATCTATTATTTTGACATAAGCATTTAAATCAATGAGTTGATCTTCGTACCTTTCCTCACATGCAAGAAACTTTATGATGTCTCTATCATTATCAAAGATTTTCCAATTATGAATGTTATAAGGTATTGATGGCCTTCGTTTGATCTCTATCTACACACTATCTTCACATGGGATGTCATTATGCTTAACTTCTAGGTTAGCCATGAAATCAGCAAGAATATTCTTAGATCTATCTATCCATGTTATCGAAAAAGCATAAAAAACTTCTATGGAATCCCACACTTCATTTTTGTACCTTTTTAAGATATGATTCTTAGTAATAAACTTGTCCCTAATTTGAGATACAATTAATTTAGAATCACCATAAATAGAAACAATTTTGATACCATGCTTACCTGCTATTTTGAGACCTAGTAGGAGTGCTTCATATTCTATAGTGTTGTTAGTACATTCAAATGCTAACAAAAAGAAATATTTAAAAGATTTCCCATTTGGGGATATAAACACTACACCTGCTCCATTACCATTTTTACTACATGATCCATCAAAAAACATTTTCCAAATGAGATCATTATTTTCCTTGGCACATATTTCAATAGGACTAGTATTTTCAATGAGGTTTTTATGAATTCTTACCTGAAAATTTTCCATGTTAGTGCTGTAGAAGTGCGTAACCTGGCTTGGATCAACACCCTCAATGATGTAAGTAGATCTTGGTTCTCTATCGATCCTTACAACCCTATCATTCATTGGGATAGAAGCATAAGATAGATCTAGTTGAATATTTCCACCTACTAAATTAGACCATTATCTAGATAATAGCATTCCATAACTAGGTGGTACTTCTATAATAGTAATGTCTATTTTATAAGATTTTTCAGGACACAAAGGGAACTTAAACTCAACATTTTTCATTATTACAATAACTGGAACTGACCTATTGTCCATAGCATAACACTTTCCATAAGTAGTATCCACATTCATTCTTAATTCTTTCATAACCCCATGAGGCATAATATTAACTGCTGCCCCAGAGTCTAACATATAGTTCTTAACCAATTTATTGTTTATCAATAGAGTTAGAAAGAAAGGATCTACTTTAGTAGCATCTTCACTAATAGAAGTTCCTAGGTAAACAACTAGTAATTCTTCATTATCATTTTGTTCCTTTGCATCTTTTTTAACAATATCATTTATTAACTTGATCGTTTCATTCCTGCAATCAATTAATTTAACTATTTCCATTAGAGGGATAGAAAGTTTCACTTGAGATAATGCTTGAGACATAAATGAAGTACAGTTTGAAATTTCCTCACCATTTCCCTATTTGTCCATGGGTTTTCTTATCTTTGATGTTTGATCAACATGCCTCATAGGGGCATCTATCTTTTCTTTCTTTATCTCAGCATTCTTGTTTGAAATTTTGTACATCCCTGCTGATTGTTCATTTCTTGAGTTCACATTCATGTTCCTCAAGTGATATTTGCTAAGCACTTGTTCCATTGCTACTACAATGTAAGGCTCTCTTTCTTCTTTTATTGTCCTCCTAATAATCAGACTCTTATCATCATCTGAGAAGACTTGCTGCTCCTATTGGTATCCCAACCTCTTGTAGCTTTCATCTGGCATGTATTCCCCATCTGAATCATCACCATCTCCTGACCAAAAGGGTGTGGATGAAAGAGTGTTTATCACAGGCCTCTCTTCATATCCTTGGTTTTCTTCCTCCAGAATCTTTTGTGCTATAAGGCATTGATCCTGAGGGTGAGGCATTTTACAAATTTCACACCACAACTCATCCCCTATGAAATGATTATTTTTCTTGAGAGGATCTAGAGTGTCTGTCTACTTTTTAAAGGCTTTCCATCTTTCCATTTTGTATGATAAGGCATGTCTTGTAACCTGTACCTATCATTTCTGTTGAAATTTCTGTCCTGTCTTCCTGCTTGAAAATGACTTTTGTTTGGTTGCAAATTCTTCATCAAACTTACTAATTCATCCGTTTTATCACTTTCACTGTTCTTTTTCAGGATTGTAGGATCGAATAGCTTAGGATCACTTCTTTTATCAATTCTTCTGGTAGCTATTCTATTTTTTTCAATATTCAATGCGGTTTTGAAAGCTTGTTGCAAAGTTGTTGGGTTATTAGATCTTATCTCATAGTTCATCTTAACATCGAAAGCTTTCAAATAAAAGGTAATTAGAAAAGAGTCAACAGGATGAATATCCTTTGGAATCTTATTCAACACTCTATTAAACCTTTTATTAAACTCCCTAACTATTTCATTGATATTTTTACTCATAGTGGTTAATTCATGAGTTGCAAAGGATGGATCTTTGTAATCCCCAAATTCTTCTATTAACTAATCAACAAAGGTTTGCCAATTGGTAATTGATTTATCTGGAAAATTTCTATGCCACTCATCTGCACCATCCTTGAGTGAGAGGACTAGCATTTTCATATGCACATCCTTGTAAGTAATATCAAATTCATAAATGATATTCTTCACATTTATGACATCCTGTTTAGCTAACTGGGATCCATCACCAGTAAACTTGGGAATAGCAGTCTTCAATTTATTTGGTATAGGGTCAGGACAAGAAGTAACATTTGAAAAATCCAATTGTTTATATCTCTCATTAACTTCATGAAATCTAGCATCAGAAAGATTCCTATTATCATTATTTTGGAAATATTGATTTTGAAGAATAAGGTTACCTCTCTGCCATTGATTTTTGATATTACCATTTTGACCACCGTGAGGCTGCTAAGCCACATTTATTTAATTTAGCATCCCTCCTCCATGCTGTCACTGTCACTGTTATACAAGATTTCCTAGTTGCCAATTTGTACCCCTGCCATATTGTTGTGCATAGTTCTGGCCACCATTCGGATGCGTTGAACCCAATATTTGGTGTGCATAATTTTGTTGTGTAGGATTTCCCCCAAGTTGATTAAAACCAGTATACTCATTCTGGACATCATGATAATTAGGGATATTATCTATCACTTCATAATTTACAATATTTGGTTCACACTCATTATAACCTCCATGTGCATTAATACTTTGATTCTCTCGGTGAACATATTCTGGTACTCTATGATTATGGTTATGCATATTATTCATACCCTCTGTATTAAAATAATTTGACCTTTTCTGATTATAAAAATCATGAGCGTTAGTGCATTTTTGTTGATCGTATTTCCCCCAATCATGCTGGGAATTATTCAGATGGATTCTTCCAGGCTGAGAACAACTTTCTCCTCCTTCTTGTATATAACCTCCATTCTGCTGCAAACATTCATTTTTCAAATCATCTATAAAAGTGTTAAAGACCTGTGCACCATTTCCTGGATATTCTCCAATATCCTGATCATGATTATATTTATTTCCTCCTTCAATATATTGATTGTGCATATTATTTCTTCCCGCACTAATGTTTTCATTATGATAATAATTGTCTTGTCTCGAATAAACATCTTTATTTATGTTTTCAAAATCAAATTGAATATTTTTATTATGATAATGATTTTCACTATGTCTGAATTGGTAAATATTATCTACCATACTTTTACCTCCCATTCTTTCACATTCACCATAATCTCACTGTGCACTATGTATTTGACCTTCACCTTTTGTTCCATCGTTACTATTGTGAACATCATATTCATATTCCCGTTGCACATGTTGGTTGGTATCATTTGGACATTGATATTGCTGATTGCTATTATACTGCGCAAACTGGTCTTGGCTTCCTAGCACACTGTTATCATAATGCTCGCAGTTTATATCTTCTTTTTCATGATCCCTCTTCCACAAAATTTGATGGCCATGATTATTTATATTTATTTTACCAGCACACCCAATCATTGGCGCCATGTTTTGTCTTTCATGTTGCTCACATTTTTTGCTACTTTCACGGGGCTGGGCATATTCATTTTGTTGTTCATTAAAACTAACATCATATTCATTTTGCGCAAATTTAAAAACATTGTGCTTGCCATATTCTCCACCATAAAAATTAGGTTTTGGATAATGTATGTTTTTATATCTCTTGCTTGAAACATTTGTACACTCCTCTTCCTGTGCAGCAAAGTGGTGATTATTTTTATACTTTTCATTCTCACCACCTTCCACCTTTTCATTACATTTTTTATTTTGCACATTCTTATCCCTGTCTATCATAAATTCGGGATCATTTGGCTGCTGACTATTGTTTTTATTTACTAATTTCACATGCTACTCATTACCTGGCTGCTCACGTGCGTACCTAGATAGGTTATTGTATGTTCTGTTAGATAATTTACCACCCATGTTTTGCATGACTTTTACAACATCATGTTGCTCCTGTTTATTGCTATTACCATACGGCTGGGCATATATATTCTGTGGTATATCTTCCTGATCCTGCACAAATACATTATTATTTACTTTATAATGTATATTATGCATACGGTTAAAACAATTTTTACTTTTTTCCCGGAGCTGCTTACATGTCCTACACAACCCTCCATCTTGTATATTGTTATCAATATGGTGCTGGCTTTGCGCAACCCTATATGGTTGCTTGTGCAAGCATTCTGACTGTAGGTTATCACGTTCATTTAATACATTATGTGTATTGAATGTTTTTGCACCTTGCATATATGCACTTAGGTGAATGATATCATGTGTCTACGACTCTTTTTTCTATGCAAAATCATTAATGCCTTCTGGCCATTCAGGCAGGTTCCCAGCTTGCTATTTTTGACCTTGGCCATGAACATTATTTATTTGCTGCATCGTTTGGTCTTTATAATACATATTATTACTATCACTATATTGTTTACTCGAACTAATTTCATTTACACATTCCATTTGCAGAATTTTGAGGTTGTGCGGTTGCTCTTGGGTGATGCATGTCCCATCACCTTGTGTATTGCACTCAACATAATGTTGGTGTTGATTTTGATGATATACATCATTTCTTTGCTGCATTTCAATATGTGCATAGTGCATATTGTGAGTATTGTGCTGTTGTTTACGTGGATAATGTGTGTCCATTATTTGCACATGTACTCCACCATAATCGTTATATTGATGCAATTTATCTAAATCACGGTGATTTATGGTATCATTTTCCATATTATAATCTTTACTTTGTTGTGCATGATATAGTTGGGTCTGTCTCACTCTTTGAACATTTCCACGTTCTGCTTGCCCATTGATATGCCATCGTCTGGCAGAACCATTTGGCTGCTCAACACGATGTTCATTTTGCATGTCTTTGTCCCTGTGTGTATACAGATTAGGATATTTTACATTATCAATTTTTTTCTGATATTCAATACCTTTATCCATTTGGCAATTACTAATATGCCGGTTCATTGTGAAATTTATTGCTTGAGAACGGGGCTCATCTTGATATTTTGTTGGTGCATCTCCTTTACTATAATTTTCTCCACTAATGAAATACGGGTTGAATAATTCCTTGTTTAGAGGAAGATAAGAACTATTATTATTTTTCTCATAAATTTTAGGGTGTCCATCTTCATTATAATAATGAACCTCCATTCCCTCATCTCATTGCATATTGTCATAATGTTTCTCATTATGATTTTGCCTAGAATTAATAAAATTATGACCAAGATAATCACTATTTTCTCTCCAGTACTGTGAATCTTCACCATATTGGGGATGACCAATATTATTGAATAAACTGTAAGTTTTTCCATTATGCACATTTTGTCTCTGAAAATTATTCAATTCATGTTCATTATCCTGATTACCTTTTTGATCACTGCCATTTCTTCTTATCCTTTGTGCACTATCATGAACATCATGAGGGTCATTAATATCTTTCAACCTATTATTTAGGTCACACAGTGGATTAGAGAAAGTATTGAACCATTCACTATCATCTCCTGTGGTTTTCCCTCCTTTGTCTATTTTAAACATAGGGTTAGTGGCATCATTTTGAGTAATGTGACCACTATTATTTCTGTGAGGGGGAGTATACTTTAGTGTTCTGACACTTTGATTTATTTCCCCTTCATCAACCTTTTCTCCTTCATTGATTTGTTCTGATCCTCATATACTTTCTGGAGGAGTAACGATATCATCAATCTGAAACCCAAAGCGTTCCAAAATATCAACTGGTTGTTTTCTAAAATTCTTTTTGAATCTTTTCTTATCAAGGATAAGTTCAGTGAACTCTCAGATTGATTTTTGTATCCGAATGTCAACTTCATCATCTTCTTCCTCATTTTGATAATTGCACTGATTGACATTTGAGTGAAAAGGATTTATATTTCCTTCATCACTCTGATGGCTAGGGCTGGGAAACTATTTGCAAGCGAGCTCTTGATCATCCTTGTCAGGTCACTTCTCAGGAGACACATACAACATCCTTTTCTTCAGTTTCTTATTCCTCCTTTTAGGTTTCAATTAAGAGAATGAATTTTTCTTTAGGGACCTTCTCCTTAACATAAGTTTTTCTTGATATTGAATTTTAGAGTCGCCACCTCACTTCCTATGAGGAATTAATATTTGTTCTAAATCTTTCTCCCAGTAGAGTCTTCACAACTTAACCAGAGATTCTGAAACTGACATTCACTGATAGGTTGTCCCCAGCAAAGTTGCCAATTTGTTGGGGCTCAAAAATGTTGATCGCTTTGAGGCCAACTAATAGGCATAATAGATGCCTCTACAATTCTGGTTCGATTGAACCAAGGCTGGTAGGCCTAAATCAGATATATTGTCTAACTACACAAACTACGTGCATAAACAACAAAGTTCTTCCAAAGGGGCTACTAATCCTTGGAAGATAAAATAACTTAATGTCCTAATCGGTAGATATTTAAAACATTTAGACTATTGTTATGAACTAATGCTAAACCTAATTTACTATTTGATTAAGAAGATAGCAGATTAGACATATACTTCATAGAAAGAAATAAATAACAACATCAAATGAATGAATAGACCAGTGCCTAATGCCGAATTGAAAATAGATTCAATGTTCAATATATGTAAATGGAGACAGTTTTAAGATTAACTTGCTTCTGCACAAACAAGACCATCAACCTACAAGTTTCTATTTGAACTAGAATTTATAACAATTAATACAACAGGTCCTATGGTTTTTAACTCAACTAAAGAGCCTGAAAGGAAATGACTACAGGTTCTCAGACCTTGTAATCATTATTCAAATTGTATATATTAATTATAAATAAAAGCTTGAAATGGAAACATAATAGGATACCCTGATGAGAGAGTAATCCAAAAAACCTAATTGAACATAAAACCACAAAATCAATAGGGTACAGGTACTTATGAGATATCTGTGCATAGGATTTTGAAATATTGCATTCTAGTCTATGAGCAGTAGCCCTTTTTTCCGTGATAGAATTGTGTTCCTCATCTTTACAATTGAGTTAGTATAAATATAAATTCCTATGGTTTCCTGTGAAAGGACATGCCCTTTCACAAGACCTAATTATATAGTTAACCCTAAAAATGCATATAGCCAATAATAACAATAGTTGTTAGGACAAAATCCTTTATAAGTATATGTGTGCCGTGCGTAATAATTTACACCTTAATTTCCTGCACACAAAATAATCAATATTAGTTCATATCAAACATAATAATAAAAACATTATGTAATGTATTAATCTTGCATAAATACTATATATTATTTATTAATAATCAATTAAAAATAGATAAGAAAATAAATAAGTAAAAATGAAAATGAAAATTAAATTATACTTTAATCACAATGATTAAATCATGAAGGATTTATATAATGTGATAAATAAAAACATTACATTCACAATTATCCTTTTAACTCAAAATAAAGCATAATGTACTTTAGGAGTACAATCCACTTAAAGAAAAAATAAATTTAACCCTAAAGATGAAATCAATCTACTTAGGGTTAATTCACATTAAGTTCATAAAATAATTACCTTAATAATATAAAAACTTTTTAATACAAAATAATAATACTATAAACAATATATATGATAAGAGGATTAAAAAGATTTATCTTTCTAAAGCAATCCTAAAACATTTATAAAAGAATTCACCTATTCATAAAAGTTAGTAAAATAGAATAATTAAAACCCTAAAAATTAGAGTAAAGAAGGTTACCTTTAGTAATTTGCAATTAAAACATAAATGACAACACTAAAAAAAAGAGATATATACATAGTAAAATTAAAATAAAAATCTACTCACCTAAGTTAATGTAAAGAATATTATTAAAAAATAAAGAATTATTAATATGCCAAAACCCTAACAAATTAATACTAACCCATTTTAATCCTTATATTCATATTTTCACTTTTAGGGTTTAGGGGGGAAATTACAAAAATGAAACCGTGATTAATGCTCCTACACTCTAAAATTTCTCCCTCATAAACAATATTAATTTTAGTATTTAATTCAAGAAGAGATAATATTTTCTTTAATTTATATATGTATGTACATACTCGTTCTTGAAGAATAATGTAGACTAACTGGTTAAGGGTAGGGTTGGGTAGATATGTAGGAAGAGGAACGGGTCGAGAGGTCGAGTCTTCAACTCCCTCTCCCCATTCTTTTTCCAAAAAATTAGAAAATAGTTAAATACACAAAATACATAACAATCACATTATTAAATTATATAAAATAATTAGGGAAGAGGTAAATCCCTGTGTAGGAGGTTGTTTTTACTTCTCACCTGCACATGGAAATGAAGATAAATAAGTATTTTTGATAACCCTCTCAAAGAAAACAAGTAGACTAACTGGTTAGGGGGTAGGAGGGTAGATAGGTAGGAAAAAAGGTCGGCTTGAGAGGTCAAGTGTTCAACTCCCTCTCGCCACCTTTTGTTCAACCTATTTTATTTTTTCAATAATTATTTATTTTCAAAATTAAATATGCATTTATGGAAAGGTAATTAACAACCTACTAAATGGAAATACATTTGCTCTTTATCATTTTAATTTTTTTAGCATACACAGATGTTATAAAATTGAAATTTACACTATACTTCCTTGACATCCTATCTGTTTAGAACCTGAAAATTTTGGTGTCAACACCACCTTTAATAGTTGAAAAGTACAAAAATGAGATATGACTTTTAGTTAACACATATTTCACAAATATTGAAGTAGTAGAACCAAGAACTGAATTCATAGACCCTCTAGAATATGAAGTATCTAAAGAGGAAACTAAAGGATATGTAAGAAGAATACTGAAGTGCAGATTAGATTCCAAAAGTCCTAGATTTGGAAATTTTGAGGAAATTTTTAGTACAACACAACAATCATAGGTGCAAAAGTTAGCTAAGAAAAGGGTTGACAATACAATTAAAAAGATATTAAAAGATACATGTATGACTGAACATGAATTCAATGTTCTAAAATAGATAGCAGCAATAATAAGAGATATTAGACAAAAGGAAGTATTAACAGTTCCACCTTTGGCATCTAAAGCAATCCTTGTTCCAGATATTCAAAATATTGATGAAGATGTCATTGAGCCTAGTGAGTTGAGTACATCACTGGACAGGCCACCAGTTGTAGTCACAATAAAATCTACTAGATCCACCTCCACAACACCAACTAAAAGAGTAAAAGAGATGGCTAGTGGACCAGGTAGAAGATAGAAGACTATCTTTTCTTGAGTAGAAAGGATAAGGACACAATAAGAAGAATCACCACCTATCAAGAAAATGAGAGGTCAAGTTTCAATTCAATCACAAGGAGAAGAAGAGATAGGTAGCAGCAAAAAGAAACAGTGGAAGCCTAAAATTGAGAAAGTGAATCCTTTAATCATAAATGAAGGATATTTCACTAAGCTAAATAAATATTATCACATGTACAATAACTTTGAAAAATTGAATCTTGAGAATGCAGTTGTCAGGCATATGATTCTTGCTAATAAGAAATTTGAGAACATTAGAGATAAGATACCGAGTGATCTCTATGAGAAATTGGTCAATAGAAACAAGAGAGAAATAGAAGAGGATAAAGGTATAAGAGAAATATTTGTGATAAAACTGTGTGTAATCAAAGATGAAGATCATTTCAAAGAAATAATGAAGAGTCTCAACACCCATCTAAGAAGAAAAAGAAGAACAATTCTAATTATGAGGAAGACAATAAGGAAACTGAGGAAGCAATTGTGAAAGTAATGACTTTAGTACCAGGAGAAGCATTAAGTGAATAGAACAAGACACTTAAACAACAAAATTAGATTCACACATGAAAGAAACACTAGTTCCACCACCCACCATTCATATTGATGATGAATACATGCATGTAGAAGGCACTACCATTACCACTGAAAGAGAATAAAATCCTTTCAAAGATCAAGGAGAGGATGTTGGCAAATTGGGAGAAATGGTAAATGAACAAGAATATGAGACAAAAAATAAGGAAGAAGATACAAAAGAAGAAAAGGGAGAGGAGAAGCAAGAAGAAATAAAGGCAACAGAGGAAACACAAACATAAGTCACCAAGAAAGTAGTGCAAGAGGAAAAAGGTAGAGGAAAAGAGGTAAAGCATACAAAGACTATACCCCAACAAATTCAAATATTCACACCACACAAGTTCACAGCAACAAGCTCATCAAAATCACCAATTAAGTCAATATTAGCAAATTTGGGAGATGAAGTTGATGATGATGATCAAATAGAGTTGATCTCATCTCTGAATAATATAATTGGAAATAAAAATAAAGTAAAGAGCCTAGAAGGATCACTACTTGAGGTAACAAATAAGCTTCAAGGTGTTATATCTACTCAAGTTAGTGAAGTTGATCCGCAAGTAAAAGAAAGAGAGGTAATTAAAGCTTTTGACAATGAGTTCACTACTCCATCCGACATTGCATCAATGAAAGCACAAACACTTCATGATGCACAATTATTCCAAACCACTTGTCAAAATATTAAGAATGATTTAGAAAACCTTGATGTTTTCATTAAGGAATTAAGGAAATGTTTGGAGAGAGGAAGAGTTCTATACAGTCAGTTTGCTTTGTCACACAAACACATCTCAGATATTTTAGAGAAGTTGAAGAACAAAGAAGAAGAATTGCAAGTCACAGTGAATGAACTACATAATCCTAGCATGAAGATCACTGATATTGAGAAGAAAGTGAGTAAAATACATGATGAAATAAGACTACTGGAAAATGAGAAGGAAACAAAATTCAAGAGGTTTTCATTACTCAAAGATCATCTAACCCTAAAAATCATTAATGTGCAAAATCAACTAGAAGAATATCTTTCATCAAAGACATCATATGGTAAATTTACCTACCCAAATCTTAGAGCAGTTGAGATAGAATCCTATGGGCTATGTGCATTACTTAGTGTATCAAATTCCATTAAGGCTACATGGGAAAAAGAAATTGAAAACTTGAAGGAAAACTCTATAGATAGGATTTCAAGTCTTCTAACATTACAAAATTGAAGACAAGAAGGTATATCAAAATTTTGACCTGTATATACATATTTTTGACACCTTTGTCATTGTTGTCAAAGGGGGAGTAATATAGTATGAGAAAATTATTTATATGTATAAGATATAGATATGAAAAATACTATGGAGTATAATAAAAGGGGGAGTATTCCTATGGAGAAATTAGTAGACATGTATGATCCACAAACTTTTTCAAAATCTTGTAATGGACATGTAACATAATGTTGCAGAATGTTGCAAGTTTGTTTTTGAAATTTTGTTATAAGTTTTTTGGACTTGGCCAATTTTCCCATATGTTGCCACCAATGAAAAAGGAAAATATTGTTGGAAATTTAGCTGAGTAGTATATAATGATGTTATCATTATGGCAACATATATTCAGTGTTAAGACATCATGATCTAAGGAGGAAGTTCTAGATGAGAACCTATGAAAATTGTCTAAGTATAACAATGTTTGTCTATCTACATAGAGACCATTTTGATTAGAAAAGTTCACAAAAGTAATTTTAGTGCATGGACACTTGAACATAGATTATACAAGGTATATTGAAGCTACATCTAAGAGCACAAGATTGTATGACATGCACTAACAAAGATATTAATGTTTTACATGGATAGTGTTGAGCTGACCAAAACATAGCAATGATTAGAAATTGGTTATTTTAAGTTAAGGGATTATTTTTTTTATCAAAATAATGACTTGACTAATTAGGGATGAAATCCTAGATGTTAAATCTAAGGCAACAAGAGTTAATATTATGTTTTGATAATATGGAAGCTGACTGATAAGCTATATTTGAAATAGCTAGTATAAAGAAGTTATGTGAAGTTGTAATGTATGTAATTGATGTTGTATAAAGCTAATGAGAAGTTGTAAAGAGATTTTTTATTGATGTATTATGAGAAATCTGATATATGATTTGATCAGTGTGAGTTGATAACAAGTTTTGTTAAAGAGCCTACAAGCTAGATCAAAATATTGAAGATATTCAGCAATAGTAAAAGGTTTTTGTATTCTATCTTTTGTATTGAAGATTATCATTTTATATTGCATGTTTGGGTAGTGAGCTCATCTTGCATACATTCATATTTTGAAATACCAAATCCTAATAGGGTTGAGGCTTCTAACATGGCCTAAAGTCCTCTAACAAGTGTAAGATATAAAAATAAATATTAAGATATATATTTTTATATCTATGTTTCGAAGAGTGTGTGTGTGATAGAAAATGTTGTGGACATACAAAACTTAATAAAACTTGAACACTTATCTTCAAAGGTAGTAGATTTAGAGATCACTATTTTTTAGTGTCTGTACTTAGTTTCAAGAATTTTTGCAACCAAATTTGGCCTGGAAACATAGAGACAGAGAAAACCTAGAAACCTTCTGTCTATTGGAGAAAAGTTGACCTTGACCCAAATATGGGGGTACAATCTTACCCTAGGGCACAATCTTACCCCTTTATGTCGACCTTGATCTGCACTATTCCAATGGAAATTTTGTTCGTGGATCCTGGAAGTTCACCAAAAAGGGTGTCCAGATCTGCACTATAATTTTCTATTTCATACCTGTTCCTGCAAGAAAAAAGGTTTTGTTGTTTGGATGAGGGGTTTACCTTGGTCAAACCCTGGTTTTGAATCAACCTTAAAAATGGAATTGAAATAGAGAATGCTAGCAAGTAGTAGAAGTAGATCTAACAACGAAGATATGATATTCAATAGATATTCAATTGTATTTAAAATGTAAACAAGTATGTTGATATGAAAGCTTGGAATCAACACTAATAAATGTAAATCAAAACCTCCATGAGTGTATGCTTGGAATCCACCTTGAAAGGAGAATGAATAGATCTTGAAGATGAACAAAGGATCTTGAAGGAAGATCACACCACCATGATGGATAGATCTAGGGCCTGAATGATGAATCTTGAATGTTTGAACCAAATCCCTATAAAGACTTGAATGCTTGAATCCTTGATCTTCAATGGAAAACTTAAATGCTTGAATGTAGATTATTTCTTGAATGCTTCCTTAATTAATAATGCTTTCTTGAAAGATGGAGTGCTTGATAGATTATGACAAAGGATATGGAGTGATGGATTGAAATGAGAGAGGAAGGCTTCATTTTATACTAGTCTAGGGAACAAACTTCTAGAGAGGCCTACATAGGAGAATTAAATTCCCATTTAAACCTTAACCCCTAGAAATGGACCTAAATTAAATATAATTTAAGAGTTTACCATTTTGAAACTTGAAACAACCAACTCAAAAGTGGGAAATAAAATTTTTTTGAGACCCGACATCTGAAAACTTTTGGATTTTGAATTTTAGACCCTAGGTCAAGGTCGAGGTCAACCTTGACCTAGAAGGTTGACCTTAACCCTGAGGTCGAGAATCTTAGGGTTTTAGGTCAGGATGCCATAATAATGTAGAAAAAGAGTAGAACATGGTGTAGAATTGGGGAAAAATCCAGAAATAAGTCAGAGACCTATTCAAGGCATTTGACATGACCCCAAACTACTTACTCGAAGGGCTAAACCATTCCTAAATGGAAGTGCTTCCATTTTATGATGATACATTTAGCTCCCACTTTAGCAAGAGTATGGATTCAATGCAAACTCTTGGTAAAGGAGAAGAAAGATTCTAATGGATTTGCAATGAGATATAATATCACTTAGTTGAGGAGATGAGCCCCCAAGCCAAAGAATCTAACTCCACATACATGCACAAGGGTGCAAAAATAAAGAGAAAACAAAGATAAAGCTAAAAGACACAAAAAGAAGGGTTAGTACAAAGACAAACCAAAATCAAATAGCAAAGGAAACCTTGCTAAGAAATGTTTCCTATACTAATATCATATTTGGAAAGCTATCATAAAAGCATAAATGATTACATAAGAAAGACAAGATAAACACTATAAATAACATAGCTTCATGATCTAATCCTACTAGCATGAAAGAAAAAAGAGAGAAAAGAGAAGGTGATTACCTCACCCAGTAAGATTCCCACCTTACCATGAATCACCAAGGAGGGAGAGCCCAATAGGTAGCAAAACTTGATAGTTCACCCAAAAACTATGCTTTGTAGTTGTAATTCATCTTCTAATGACTTTTGGAATACCCATAGATCCACATTCTTGTATCACTATGAATATAAAATGCATGTCTCTTTGGGATTTAGCAAGTTATGTGCATTACCTTCCAAGGATTTAGCATATTTGAAATTGAAAAATGTGCGTCTCTTCAGGATTTAACAACTTATGTGTGTTACCTTTTGAGGATTTAGCATATTGAAAATTGAAAATTATGTGTATCTCCAAGATTTAGAAACTTATGTGCGTTACCTTCCGAGGATTTAGCATATTGAAAATTAAAAAATGTGGCATAAGGGAGACCCTATATATGCCACCCTCCTTATCGTTTCTATCTACTAGACATAATAAGGAAGAGAAGGAGGATACCTACTTCACAAAGTAAGGATATATCATGTTAACAACAATGTACACTATATTCTTAGCGAAGGGTATTGACCCTTACATCCAAGAGGATATATAATTGTGAAAAGGATAATGTCACTTCTAGAAAAAGGATCCTCAAAGAGAAAGAGATCTTATCAACAAGACCCCCACCGTAGAGGAGTGCTTTAGATAAAATATCATCATTCAAAGAGAAACAAAGAGGGACCAAAGATTCAATCATCAAGCCCCCTGCAATCAAGAGGAAGAGGAATCTTGGAACAAAGGAATCAAACTCTAACCCTACAGCAAGGGAAATAATTTATAAAGAACATAATTTGCAAAATAAAGAAGAAGTGATGACCTAGGAAAACAACCTCTCACATAAAAGGATATCCATAGCCAAAACCTTAGTCAGTATAATGAAATAATGTTGTAGAATAAACAAATTCCACTAATCTAAGGAAAGCATATCCCTAGAAAGAAAGGGATACCTTTGCCAAAAAAGTGTCTTTAGAAAATATATCTTGAAAAGAGAGCTATGGATGATTATGAACATAATACAAAACCATAGAGATATAACATAGAAATGATAACCAATTAAGCTAAAAAAAAAGTACATGCTAAGAGCTTAATGGATCCTAGAGAACTAGAAAAAATACCTCTTGCCCCCAGTCAAAAGACAAGAGGAAAAAAGATCTACATTATGGAAGAGTCAAGGGGATACCCCTTATCAAAATGATGAAGGAATTGTAAAACCGCACAAGAGTGGGATATAATTCCTAAAGCAGCTATTTCTCTAACATATAACTTGAAATTGAAAAAATCATTAAGTAAATGTGTATTACTATAGTGAAAAGGACATTTATACTTAGAGAGAGAATCTTTCAGTATAGGTTTAAAGATTTATTTCTTGGAATTCATTAGCTGAACATACACCTTCTTAGCCACATCTTGAGGAGTATCAGGGTAATCTAAGGTAGGTGTTGGAAAAAGAACATGAAGAGGTGGGCGATGATCAAAATCAACCACCTTAAATTGAGATAGTGGGAAGCCAAGTCCACACATATCTTTTTTAGGGGATATATGAACCAGATACTTAATACCATGTTCATTAACACTAAGCCCTAAACCCTTATAACCTTGTTTAGCCATCATATTATATCCTGTAGTGTACATATCATGTAAAGCTTCTACAGGAGGTGGTTTTTTATTGTGCTCATGAGAAAAGGTTGTATAAGGTGGAATGATAGGTTTAGAAGAAGTTTCTTTTCTCTTCCCTTTGATATCATCATGGATCGTATAAGAAGGGTAAGGTAAATCCAAGAATTCTTGCACATTTGCATCATGAACCATAGTTTGAGCCTCCTCATAAGTATGGGAAGAAATAGGAATGGTAGATGGAGAATTAGGCATGTTAGAAATGTTAGGAATTACATTAGGAAGGATAGGATTAGGATTAGGAAGATTAGGAGATGGTGTATCATCTACCAAATTCTTCACATAATCCAAAAGAGTAATATGTCCACTATTGGAAAGTTGACTATATTGATTGTATATTACTAAATATAATGTTTTCAGTATGGAAACAAAGTCATATAGTGTTTTGGAGTCAGCGCACATTATCAGAAGATCAAAATTTGGCTAAGTATAGAAGACTGGACAATTAGCAGAGTAATAGAAGGTCAGAGCATCAGTGCACATGCGTTTGACCTAGTTAAGGTATGCGCCCTTGAAGTTAAGCTTGTATGTATGTATTCATGCTAAGTCTAAGAGCACATGATTAGATGAGACCATATGGAAAAGATACAGACAGTTGAAGAGGTACATCTAGTGAATGCCAAAACAAAACAAAGTGTGCACCCGACTGTTGGTAATTTGATTAGCGATGATAATATTGTTTTGTAAAGGCTATGTGCCTATTGTATTTAGGTTATAGACATGTAAATATGTTTTTATATAAAAAGGCTTGAGCCAATTCAATTGGAAGCATTGTATGTAATCGATTATAGGCCGACCTAGTTAATTGTTTTGATAAGTGCATATAAATATGAGATGCACCCTTTGTAATTGGTATGGAAGTTGTTATAGAGTTGAGATAAGCAGAGCAGAAGTGTGTGAAGATTTTTTAAGATGTATTAGAGCTTTGCAAGAGGTTAAAGCATCAATGCATCAAAGGAAATGATCTGACAAGCAGTTTCATAGTGCCAGTTCATCCAATAGATATAGTGTGTATTTGAGATCAGAAGGTTGTAGCCTTCACCACTTAAGTAGTGAGCTCTAGGATAGTGTGTCCACACCCCTAATAGGGTTATTGTAAAATAATCCTAATAGGGTTTGACCCTTGACAAGGTCATTGTAATAAAAGCATTATAAAGATAACTCCTAATAGGGTTAAGGGTCTTCTAACAAGGATCATAAGACACTAGTACAAATTATTAGTGGGTGTCAACTCCCATCGAGGTTTTTACCTATTTGGGTTTCCCCGTAACCATATTGGTGTTATGTTTTGAGTTCATATTTCTTATTTATGTTAATGTTCATTTTAGTAGTTAATCATTCAAGATAAGTTTAAAGAGTAAAGTAAAAAGATTAGATATAGTGAACATTGATTCACCCCCCCCTCCCAGTGTTCCCATTCTTAACAATTGGTATCAGAGTTCTGGTCCTCAATAAAGAAGTTTAACCACTTGAGGAGATCATGGACAAGACAAAAGTGAAACATCTAAAAAAGAATCTTGAAGCTACTCTGGAAGATCTTGACAGATTTGAAAAAGAAATTGAAGAACTGAAAGAAAAATTCAGTGATTCTCAAGCAGTCATCAAAAGAATAAGAAAATATTTGAAAGAATATTTAAATAGTGATTTGGGGAAGATGATCAAAAAGCTAAATGAAGAGAACACATCTCTAAGAGATCAGATTGAAGAGTTGGATGAAAAGATAACTAACAATCAAGAATTTTATGATTAACAGATCAAGGAGAACCTTCAACTAAATGAAGAAATAAGGCAAGAAAACATGGAAATCTTGGAGCTAAGAAACAACAAAGAAAATTTGGAATTGGAGTTAAAAGAAGCTAAGAATCACATTGACAAATTACACACAAGAAAGAATCTGATAGAATCTCAATTATATGCTCAGAAGCTTAAAGGATATACCAGTGGCATTAGATTCAATGAAGCACAAAATTAGATTAATGACATGCGAGCAAGGATGAAAGCATCAGCAGACACCAAAGATGCTAAGGAGATAGGAAATCAAACTAAAGACAATACTGAACCATCTAAAGATGAGTGCAAGCCAGTAGACCAAACTTGTAATGCATGTAACAAGCATGGACACATAGCAATGAACTATAAAGAGGTAAGACCCTTCAATGGTTACTATTATTCATGCAATAAATTTGGTCATAAAGCTATGAATTGTAAAACAAGTTAGAAGAACAAGACTCAACAAAATTAGAGAAATCAAAATCAACCAAATGCAAGAAGTTCTCAGAACATTACATGTTAGATTTGCAACTATAATGGTCACTCAGCTAGACAGTGTAAAATGGTAACCCATGTCAATGGGTCGAGGAATTTAAGGCCTCCAGTTATTTGTCACTCATGTAACAAGGCTGGACACATCTCAAAGTTTTGAAGATCAAGAACACAAAGTCAGGAAAGCCCTAACAAGCCAAAAGAATCAATTTTGGATACTGAAGGAGAAGTCAAGTTTTTGAAAGCTTCAGAAGATGCGAGCATGATTTAGTCAAAGGCAAAGAAGGATAAGGTTGATGAGTATGTATTGGATGCATCCACAGTGGATGCACCCTCTACATTTGGATAAATGGCCCTCAGGGTCATAGGGGGAGATAATTTAGCCCTAGACCCCTGCGTGGCCAGTATACTCACCCTTAGAGTATGCACCTTTGGATTTAATCTTTTGGAGACTAGAAAAACCTATGTACAAGAGTGCACTAGCTAATTGATTGCAGAATGAAAGTTAGAGATTTTTAGCGAAAGTTTGGTTTATGCAGCAAGCATTAATGGCAGATTTTTCACTTTAAAGTACATAGAAAATTGTAAATCACTCATTTCATTTGAGTTTTAGTGATTGAAGAGCACTGAAGCCCTAGCAGTTGATTGTGAAGGATTTAAGATTGATTCACCAACAAAGAAGTGTGTTTGATCGGTTGTGGAAGCCCTAATCCATCACAACGATTCAGAAGTTCTTGGAAATTGATTGTAAAGTGATATAAAATTAATTTATGGATACTCCTATTGTGTTTGATGTTGTGGAGAAAAAGAGATACATTTTCAAGAGGAACCCTTTCAAATCTACCCTAGATGATTTAGAAGGAGCATTCTCCTGACCCCTTATGGGTGTTATGCATGTTGAAGACATTCGTACATACATATACTATAAGAAGGAACTAGTAGTTCTTGATAGATTTAGAGCGCACATTGAAACTATGATGAAACCAGATAAGACTTTCCTCGATGAGTTTGCACAGTTAGAAAACCATCCCATAGTTGAATATGCTACTGCATATGAATTTTATGAGTTGGAATGGATAAAGATCTTTCTTAGCAGAATTCATGATGACCTTTTCTAGATAGGTGAAGTACCAGTGAGAATCACATGTAAGCTAATTCATGAAATGACAGGCCTTTCAAGGACAGACATCATTCTTCCAGTGGGTAAGGATGTAAGGAAGATAGTTGAGCAAACATGCAAATCAAGAAGTGATAGGGGAGGAATGACTATTGAACCTATAGAGGAAAAAGACATCAAATTGATGTCTATGATACTAGGGTATAGGTTTCAACACACTAGTAGAGTGAATAGTGTGTCAACGACCACAATTCTTGCAGCAATAAGACTTTTGAGAGAAAATGGTGAGTTTAATCTGTGCGAGATCCTACACGCATAACTGATATGTTGGACTACAACTGATTTGGAATCTAATTGAAGAAACTATGATTGAAGATCACTGAGGATTTGTTGATTAGATATGTAATATGATTGAATTAGTATTATGTTGTCATTGATGTCAACTAGTTTGACAACACTTATCTTGTAAGTTACTATACCGAGACATCTAAAGAAAGATGAAAGAGATGAAGAATAGAGAAATCTACATGGAGAAAGATGTACATGACAAATGAGGATAAGGAACACATTGAGTAACTTGTTGACAAGTCTATGAGTTGGTGATATTGACTTTATTATGTTGCATTCATCTATGATGAAGTATAGAGCTGAAAGAACACAAAGCAATGTTGTCAGTAAATGAAGCATTTCTAGTATACACCGATGGAGTGTAGTGTATACCAATCGTAGTATTAACTGAGTAGTGTTCACTGATGCATTTCTTTGTTAACCGAGTGGAAAAGAATGAACTAAATGATTAGTTTAGCTGATAAGATTGATGAGCTGGCAAGAGTATAACATCGAGGTAATAGATAATGTTTGTTACACAGATCAATAGCTGACAAAATTCAGGAAATATCTAAAGGATGAGAATCAAACATGTTATTGACACAAGTGCCGAGAAATTTTGAAGTGGCAAAATCTATGAATGTGGTTAAGTGGAAAAATCTGATGGTGGAGAAGAAAATGATTTACTCGTCTATTTAAGAGAACACAATTTCTTAATAGAAGAATGCCGGAAGAAGCTGCAGGAATATCACGTGAACAAGGTTTTCATGCATTTTGATCATACTGGTTAGTAAGAACTGAGCTTCAGAACAAATTATCGAGCTATAGAGAGCAATTATCGATGGACAGTAAGTTGATATAGTATTGAATCTAAAGTGAAATATTGATCAGAAGGATTTGTATGGACTAAATATTGATCTGTAATTTGCAATTGAAGTTGCATTAAGGTAGATCATTTACTGTTACATATTTAACCATTGTATATAGTCAAAATCTCTTAACCGAGTGGACTCTGAAAGTCTTATGATGTATCATTCATAGAATGAATATTGTTATCCTGTCAACCCCATAGTGAATGCTGGTTGGATGATAACTTCTAGTCTAAAATCCTCTAAAAAGGTCACACCTGACAGTGTGTTTGTAAACCTTTAACAGGGTTGGTTTTTAACCGACCTCACTTCAGAAGAGTGAACAATTTTGGGTTGCCAGTCCTAGGTGGTTTTTCCCTTTACAGGGTTTCCACGTTAAATCTCTTGTGTTATGTGTTGATTGTGATATTTGTTTGTTATCATTCTTTACATGTTACATGTTAGATTTGATCGGTAACTATTATAGTATTAGACTGGTAATCGGTAAAAGCACAGATAGTGAAAGTTATTATTGTTTACCGATGAGAAAAAATTGAAGAAATAGTTTTGAATTATACATTTTGTTTTGGGACACTGGATAACTGATTCACCCCCCTCTCAATTATTCTAACAATTGGTATTAGAGCTAGTGGTTGCTTTGAATAGATTTTTAAGGACTTAAGCATAAAGGTCTCAAGATGTATAAGAGGGAAGTACCAAAACTAAACAAAGAGAACTTCATAGTATAGCAAAGCTGAATGAAGTTACACATATCTGGAATTGGGAACTCTGCACTAGATCTGATGGAGAATGGCTACATACAACCACCCACTAGTCCCTTAACTCTTGATTAATTGAAAGACAAGCATGAACACAATGTCACTATGATGGAACTTGCTGCTACCTATACTGACACTAAATTTGAAGATATCAAGACATGCACAACTGCCAAATCAATGTGGGATAAGTTAACACTAATATATAGTGGAGATCTAAATGTCAAAAGAGCTTGAGCTGAAAGTCTGAGAGGTAGATTTGATGATAGGAGAATGAAAGAAGGTGAGAACATTGTACAATATTCAAATAGACTCAAAGAGGTGGTCCATGCTATTAGAGCATCTGATGGAGTGATTGATGATGAAACAGTGATAAGCAAGATTCTCAAAACTTTTCTACTAATTTATGCAATCAAGATTTCTGCAATTCATGAAACAAGAGCTACATCCAACCTTACTCTTGACACTTTGATTGGTAAAATTACAAGTTTTGAATTAAACAACTTTGATAACAATGTTTTTCCTTCTATTGAATCTGCTTTCATGTCTCCTTTGAAGATTGAAAAGTCTAGCAGGAATAGTAAAAATTGTGATATTGATGACAATAATGATGATGAACTTGATGAGCTTGAAGCACTTATGGCCAGAAGATTGCCCAAAGGAAAAGGAAGGTATAGAGGTAAGCTACCTTTGGCATGCTTTCATTGTAAAGAAGTCAGTCACATCACTGCTAGATATCCTTAGAAGAAAGATGATGATAGATCCAAAGACTGATCTGAAGGAAGCTATGGGAGAAGAGTCAACAGAGGCTACCGACACAACAACAGAGACAACCAAGATGAAAAAGGAAAAAAGGTATGTTACATAGCCAAAGATATTGAAACTGAATTTGATTTTGATGATGATATAGAAGTTGTATTTGTTGCTATGAAAGATGACTCAGAGGAAGAAGAGAAACATGAAGAGACAACACTGATCTCTAAAGTAAGCAGAAATGATACATGGATCATAGATAGTGGTTGTACACATCATATGACCGGTGATGTAGAGAATTTTGATCATCTTATTGAATATAATGGAGGATCTGTAATAATGGGAAATGATGCACCTTGCATGGTAAGAGGTAAAGGCTCACTGATGATCGATGATAGATTACAATGTGAAAATGCATATTGGTTAGATGGATTGAACTATAATTTGTTAAGTGTGGCTCAGCTGAACAATTCAAGCCATCGATTGGCTTTTGAGAGAAAAAAGGTGAAGATCTATGATGATGGAGGAAGACTTGTCAGAATTGGTACACAATCCAGAGGTAATCTATTCTATCTTGATATGGATCAGTCTTCTTGTTTGTTAATAAAGGATGAAGATGCTTGGTTGTGGCACAAAAGGTTATGCCATGTGAACTTTGACAACATGATCAAGATTAGTAGAAAGAAAAGAGTTAGACAATTGCCTAACTTGACAAAACCTAATCATGCCATGTGTCATGAATGTCAGAAAGGTAAGATGACTAAGTCTAGTTTTAAAAGAAAAGATGAATCAACAAAGAAGATACTTGAGTTGGTTCATACCAATCTATGTGGTCCTATGAGAACTCAGAGTTGTTCTGGTGATAGATATTTTATTCTTTTTGTTGATGACTATACTAGATTGATGACTGTTATGTTTCTGAAAGAGAAATTTGAAGCCTTTAAAATGTTTAAGTGGTATAAAGCTAAGGTAGAGAAAGAAATTGGAAAGTAAATAAAATGCTTAAGATCTGATAGAGGAGGTGAATTTATCTTTGATTAATTTACTAATTTTTTTAATGAGCATGGAATCAAAAGAAAGGTATCTGCATCGAGGACACCTCAGCAAAATGGCATTGCTGAAAGGAGGAATAGGTCTATAATTGACTATGCTAGAACATTGATGATAGAGATGAATGTTGCTAAGACATATTGGAGGGAAGCTGTCAGTACAGTTGTGTATGTTCTTAATCGAGTACAACTAAAGAAGGACTCTAAACGAACACCTTATGAACTATGGTTTGGACACAAACCGACTGTAAGTTATTTTAGAATTTTTGGAAGTAAATGCTTTATTTTGAAAGATGAGAGAAATGGAAAATTTGATTCTAAAGGAGATGAAGGGATATTTCTGGGATATTCCTCTACAAGTAAAGCATATAAATGTTTGAATAAGGTAACAAATAAGATAGTTGAAATTACTAATGTTCATGTTGATGAGTTTGATGACAAGTACATAGAGGAAAGTAGAAAGGAACCAGAAGACTATGGTAGATTCACTTACATTGAACATCCAGAGTAGCTACCGACACTGCAAGCTGTAACAACCGATCAGCAGGGAAACAATGCAGGACAACAAGAAACACAAACTGGGGAACAAGATGGCGCTACCGAGCAAGGAAATGACCCTGAGCAGGATGAACAAGAAAGGAGAAATCAAGTTCTAGCTAGTTTTGTTAGAAAACATCATCCTGAGACACAAATCATTGGAGACAGACATGCTGAAATGCAAACTAGAAGAAAAACAAGACAAGGTATATGTTTAGTTTGTGAATTTGAACCTAAAAATGTGAAAGTTGCATTAGAGAATGAAGAATGGGTTAATGCAATGAAGGAGGAAATAGAGGAAATAGAGAAGAACAAAACCTGGTCCTTAGTACCCCAACCAAAAGATAAGAATGTTATCGGTACTAAGTGGATATACAAGAATAAATTGAATGAAAATGGTGAAGTCACAAGAAATAAAGGTAGATTGGTATGCAAGGGATATGCACAGGAAGAAGGCATTGACTATGGTGAAAAATTTTCACATGTTGCTCGATTAGAAGGAGTTAGAATGCTACTTGCATATGCTGCACATAAGAAATTCAAAGTCTATCAAATGGATGTGAAGTCGGCATTTTTAAATGGTATACTTGAAGAAGAGGTCTACATTGAACAACCTAAAGGATTTGTTGATCCCGACAATAAAGACATGGTATGTAGATTACATAAAGCTTTATATGGATTGAAGCAAGCATTGAGAGCATGGTATGAAAGACTACATACTTACTTGTTAAGTATTGGATTTGTTAGAACAAGTGAAAACAAAAATCTATATATGAAAGGTGATACTGATGATACTATTATCATTGCTGAAATATTTGTTGATGATATTATTTTTGGAGGTCAAGATCTTGTATGCAAGGCATTTGCTGATGAAATGAAAAAGGAATTTGAAATGTCTATGTTCAGAGAGATTAATTTCTTTATTGGACTACAAGTGATTCAACAGATTGATGGAATATTCATCACACAATCTAAATACATAAAGGAAGTATTGAAGACATTTGGCATGGAAGATGCTGAACTTGTGGGAACACCGATGGCTACTAGATGAAAATTGACATAGGAGGATGAAACTACATAGGTAAATTAGACACTTTATCGATCAATGATTGGTAAGTTAATGTAAATAGTTCATAGTAGACCAGATATAACACATGTTGTGGGTATTGTTGCAAGATTTTCTACTAATCCTAGAGAATCAGACATGATAGCTACAAAAAGGATCTTAAGATACCTGAAGAAAATAGAGAATTATGGATTATGGTATCCTAAGGAAGGGAAGTTTGAACTAAGAGTTTACACCGATGCTAATTGGGCTGGAAATGTGTATGATAGAAAAAGCACCATCGGAGGAGCATTTTTCTTTGGTGAAAGACTTGTAACATGGACAAGTAAAAAGAAGGCTTGTATTTCTCAATCTATAGCTAAAGTAGAGTATGTTGCTACTGCTACTAACTATTCAAACATTGCATATATCAAACAAGTGTTGGAATGAATGAATGAGGTAATCACTAACTCGATGATTATATATTGTGACAACACTAGTGCTATTAATATTTCAAAGAATCTTGTAATGCACTCTAAGACAAAGCATATATCTATTAAGTATCATTACTTAAGAGAACAAGTGCAAGAGAGGCAAGTGAAGTTAGAATTTGTCACATCTAAAGAACAACTTGTAGATATGTTTACAAAGCCTCTACCGAAGGACACATTTGAATACTTGAGGACTAGACTTGGGGTCTGTCCCCTGTCTATTGGTCACTAAGGTGATCTGGTTGTTGCATCAACCTATTTTTATCAGAAGATCATTCATGTTGATGAAGCATAGTTCACACTTTGAATCATGTTCAAGGTTGTGATTAAGTTTGAGAACTTGTACTAATTGGGATATCAGTATTCAGAGATACAGAGGAAGACATAATTATTTGTTTATTTGTTTCTTTGGCATTGTTGTCAAAGGGAGATAAATAATATGAAAAGGAACAAGCACCAATGAGAATTATCTAAGGGAGAGACAATCTGAATGAGCCAGAGTATTGAAGATCAGTTATAGAGAATAGAAGTAGGAACTGAGGAGAACTAAAAAAAAACACAACTACAAAATGGTAAAGTTGTATTATTTAATGTTGGTTTAGTAACATAGTGATTAAACATATTAAGTCTATTCTACTTACAACATTTTTTTCACAAAGTTGTAGAATGTATGTTTGGTATGTGTATGGTACATTTCATATTACTTGAGTTGCCATCAATGCCAAAGGGAGAGATTGTTGGACTACAACTGATTTGGAATCTAATTGAAGAAACTGTGATTGATGATCACTGAGGAGTTTCTAATTAGATATATAATATGATTAAATTAGTATTATGTTGTCATTGATATTAACTAGTTTGACAACACTTATCTTGTAAGTTACTATACCGAGACATCTGAAGAAAGGTGAAAGAGATGAAGAACAGAGAAATCTACATGGAGAAAGATGTACATGATAGATGAGGATAAGGAACACATTGAGTAACTTGTTGATGAGTCTATGACTTGATGATATTGACTTTATTATGTTGCATTCATCTATGATGAAGTATAGAGCTGAAAGACACAAAGCAGTGTTGTCGGTAAATGAAGCATTTCTAGTATACACCGACAGAGTGTATTGTATACCGATCATAGTATTAACTGAGTAATGTTCAACAACACATTTCTTTGTTAACCGAGTGAAATAGAATGAAATAAATGATTAGTTTAGCCGATAAGATTGATGAGCTAGCAAGAGTATAACATCGAGGTAACAGATAATGTTTGTTACACAGATCGATGACTGACAAAATTCAGGAAATATCTAAAGGATGAGAATCAAACGTGTTATTGACACAAGTGCTGAGAAAGTTTGAAGTGGAAAAATCTATGAATGTGGTTAAGCGGCAAAATCTGATGGTGGAGAAGAAAATGATTTACTCATCTATTTAAGAGAACATAATTTCTTAATAGAAGAATGCCAGAAGAAGAAGATGCTGCAGGAATATCGCGTGAACAAGGTTTTCATGCATTCTTATCATATTGGTTAGTAAGAACCGAGCTACAGAACAAATTACCAAGCTACAAAGAGCAATTACCAATGGATAGTAAGTTGATATAGTATTGAATCTAAAGTGAAATATTGATCAGAAGGATTTGTATGGACTGAATATTGATCTGTAATTTGCAATTGAAGTTGTATTAAGGTAGATCATTTATTGTTACATATTTAACCATTGTATACAGTCAAAATCTCTTAACTGAGTGGACTCTGGAAGTCTTATGATGTATCATTCATAGAATGAACATTGTTATCCTGTCAACCCCATAGTGAATGTTGGTTGGATGATAACTTATAGTCTAAAATCCTCTAACAAGGTCACACTTGATAGTGTGTTTGTAAACCTTAAACAGGGTTGGGTCTTAACCGACCTCACTTCAGAAGATTGAATAATTTTGGGTTTCCGGTCCTAGGTGGTTTTTCCCTTTACAGGGTTTCCATGTTAAATCTCTTGTGTTATGTGTTGATTGTGATATTTGTTTGTTATCATTCTTTACATGTTACATGTTAGATTTGATAGGTAACTATTATAGTATTAGACTGGTAATCGGTAAAAGCACAGATAGTGAAAGTTATTATTGTTTACCGATGAGAAGAAATTGAAGAAATAGTTTTGAATTATACATTTTTTTTTGGGACACTGGATAATTGATTCACCCCCCTCTCAGTTATTCTAACATGATAGGCAACATTAAATCCATTAATCATGATAAGACCAAAATATTTAGGTTTGGGTCTTTGATCATATACATGGACTTCCACATTCTTGGAAAGGTGCTAGATTTGTATTTGGATAAGAGTATGCCTACAATGCCATAGATATCCTTTAAGGAACCTACTAAGAGTACACTAAAGGATTACATGACAATGGAATTGAAGACATCAAGAATTAGAAAGCAGATGAGATATAGGATTCCAGAAAACATTGTTGAGAAATACAAAGACACTATTTGTTTCATGGTAGAAACTGATACAACTTGTATGGAAGTAGTGGAACCAAGAACAAAGTGGATCCATCCACTTTGATATGACATTGATGAAAAAGTCCTAGAAGCATATGTACAAGTATTTCTATCAGCCCCTAAGGACCTTGATGAACCAAGATGGGGGACTTATGACAAAAAATAAGAGAAGTTGATGTTTTTTTGAACAGCGCAGCAATTAAAAGAAAAGAAACTAAGGTTAATTCTAAGATCCTCAAAATTCATGGAGTAACTCAAGCAGACCTTGACAAATCAAGACAAGAAAATATTGCTTTGGGAATTGAGAATGCGTCTATAGAAAAAGAAAAGGAAGATGATCCTAAGTTAAAGAAGGTCAAGATTGAGAAATTTGAAGATCCCAAGGATAAACAAGACAAATCTGATGTTGTCCCTCCTGCACCCATAGCTCAAGTGCCCACAAAGGTAGCCAAGGAATCAAAGACCACAAATGTATCATTGATAGGTCCTCAGGATTCAACGCCTACAATTGAAACTCCTATAGAGGTAGAAAAGTATGTGCCCATGATAGAGACACCAAAGGACATCACTATCATTATTGATAATGTAGAGATTTCTATGGTGGTTACAGATAAAGACTTGGACAAGTTTGAAGAAGCTTTTTTGAGAACACAAGAAGTTGAAATTATATGTTGTGACAATTCACCCAAGTTATAACAAGAAGAAAAAGAAGAAGAAAAAGAGATAGAAAAAGAAGAAGAAAAAGAGACACAAAAGGAAGAAGAGAAAGAGATAGAAAAAGAAGAAAATATAGAAGAAAAGAAAGGAGAAGAAGAGGTAAAAAAAAGTGAACCAATAGACAAGCCATCTGTTGAAATTATAGTAAAATTTAAGCAAGAAATGGTGGATAGCACTCCTATCACTCCATTACCATCAGCATCATTATTGACAAGATTGACACCAGACACCACTAGTTTGGATTCTTGGGGAGAAGAAGACCTGATCAAGATCACTATCTTAACCATGGAGAAAGAAAAGGAAAAATAGGTAATGAGGAACCCCTTGTTTGTTGAATTAGTCAACATATTAAACAGTCTATTACCTTTAAACAAGAAAGTGTCTAAGATCAATATAGTTGATGATGTTAGCAACATCCTTACAGCCTTTAAGACTAATTTTTCTAGTTTGGAAGAGTCTGCATCTCAAGTTGCAGAAGAGAAGTATATGAAGAAGAGGCTAAATGAATTGGTTAGCAATTTTTCACTTGACCTAAGTTCCCTAAAGATTGGTCAAGCATCTTTGAAAGAGTTTGCAGCAAAGGGAAAAAAGATTATTGCTGACTATATGGATCAAGATAAGCTAATAGATGATCATTTAAAAAAGATCCAAGAGGAAGAGACAATGATAGAAAATGTAAATAAATCAGTGAAAGATCCCTACACAGATGTCAACATGTGTAATAATGTGTACCAAGGATAGATAGATAAAATTGAAAAAGTTGAGAAAGAGATGTTTAAGATAAGGACAAGGTAGACATAGCTCAGGAATGCTCTTGCATCCTCTCTAGATATTCTAAATTAGAACATCAAGGAGATCGATGCCACCATGGTGACATATGATCAAGGTCCTAGCATAGACTTGGAGAAAATGGAGAAGCTGCAATATGCATTATGTGCCCATCTATAGATAGTTAATGCACTGATTGTATTATGGAAGCAAGAGATCCAAAACTTACATATAGCATATCCGGATGTCCTCACACTATAAGTACTTGTATAGATACAATTTTTGAAGCACCTTTTGTTGGAAAGTTGGCTATACTGGTGTTTATGACTTGTTATAGTATTTTCATTTGTATCATCTTAAAATGGAAGCACTTCCATGATAAGAGCATTTAGCCCTCCGAGTAGGTGGTTTGGGGTCATGTTAAGCACCTTGATTAGGTCTTTGCATGTATTTGGCTTTTCTCCCCATTTTCCACTTCTTCCCCGCACTTGATTTCTTCATTCTAGGTGAAATTAGGGTTAGGATCTTAAGGATTCTCCTAAATTTCCCTCTCCCATGGCTCTATTTTTTAGGTAGGATTTAGAAATGGATCCTCCTAGCCTTCATTTTAGTAATCATAATATTTTATGTCTATTCCTGACATTATATCCTATTCTGGCATCATTTCTAGGTTTCTGGGCATCCCTGGGACCTCCTAATTCAGTTTTGAGTCAACCTAAGAAAAAGGTCAATGTCTTAGGTTGACCTTGACTAGGTCAGGGTCAATGTCAACTTTGACCCCTTTCTCCAAAATTTCAAAATCCAAAATCTCTGGGCTTCGGGCTTTCAGGAGATTTATTTTCCTGCCTCCGGGTTGACCATTTCGAGTTTCGGGATGGTAAATCCTTTAATTGCATTTAATCTAGATATATTTTCTAAAGGTGAGGACCTAATTGGGATTTAATTCTCCAAGGTGGCCCATCTAGAGGAGTGTGCCCTAGATCACTATAAAAGGAGGCCTTCCTCTCTCATTTTCACATCAAGTTTTGCAATCAAGCATCTAGAGCTCTCAAGTGCAAGCAAGTCTTCAAGCATTCAAGTGTTCAAGCATTCATCCATCAAGGAGATCCATTGTTAGCTATTGAAGGATTCAATCTCTTTGGAGCCCCCTTTGATGAGCCATCTTTCTCCATTCATTCAAGCCTTCTCATATGCAAAGATCAATTCAAGATTGGTGTTGAAGATCAAATACCATTGATTGGAGACATCCTACATCCTACATTCATTCCTACTTATGGATATGAGGATTCGAATCCTCTACAAGGACTTCAACATAAGCGAGGTGATTTGTTTCAATTACTTTGTTTATGCATAATACATTTCAATTCAACTTCAAGGTTAATTCCTAAATTGGGGTTTGACCAAGGCAAACCCCCCATACAACAAAAACCCCCATTTTCTTGTAGGTCTAGGTGCAGAGTGTCAGATCTCAGAGCAAATTTGGATACCCTTTTCGAAAAAAATTTGGGATTTGCGAACAGAATTTGAATTGAACATCAAATAAAGAATGTGATATTTGACCTTTTATAAGGGTCAAACCTGAGTTGAGCCATCTTAAGGAAAGATTTCTGGGTTTTCTCTATCTTGGCATTTCCAGTCCAGGATAGGTTTCAGATTTTCCAAAAAGTACACATAGACATCAAAATTCAACATTTTCCAGATCTCCCCTTATTTGAGGTTAGTACTTGTATTTCAATGATTCTATATTTTAAACATAATCCTCCACATTTAGGGAAATATTAGATTTACTCTCTCTTCCTACTCTTCTTTTCCATAAAATTGATTCGATTGTGCATCAACCTTTTGGTTGATCAAATCAAATCTCTTCTTTGGGGAATTTGGATTTTTGAGAATAGATCTCATATTTCCCCCTTTACATTTGAATAGAGGTGAATCCATTTTACATCTATCCATCATTATGGCAATAAATTCATATAGTAGTTTGGAGTCAGCGCACTTGATGAGAAGATCAGAAATTGGTTAAGTGTTGAAGACCAGATAGTGTACAATGTACCTGAAGCTCAGAGCATCAACACACGTGCATAGGACCAAGTTATGGTGTGCACCCTAAAAGATAAGTTGGTTAGAATATATTCATGCTTATTCTATGAGTGCATGATCAAATATGAAAGTATGCCAACGTTATAGACAATTGAAGTTACACAACCGGTGTGTGCCAGAGAAGAATAGAGTAAGCAGCTGACTGTTAGCATTTTGATTTGCGGTTATATTCTAATGTTGTAAAGGCTATGTGCCTATTGTAATTAGGTTTTTGACATGTAAATATGTTTTTTTGTAAACATGCTTGAGCCAATTCAATTGGAAGCATTGTATGTAATCGGTTAAAGGGCCAACCTAGTTGTTTGTTTTGTACGCGCATATAAATATGAGATGTGCCCATTGTAATATGCATGGAAGTTGATATAGAGTTGTGATAAGAAGAGAAGAAGTATGCAAAGAGTCTATAAGATGTATTAGAGTTTTTCAAGAGGTCAAAGCATCAGTGCATCAAAGGAACTGATCAGGCAAGCAGTGTCACAGTGATAGTTCATCCAATAGATATAGTGTGTATCTGAGATCAAAAGGTTGTAGGCTTCACCACTTGAGTAGTGAGCTTTAGGAAAGTGCATCCACTCCCCTAACGGGGACTATTATAAAAGACTCCTAATAGGGTCTGACCCTTGACAAGGTCTACTATACTTAATACATTATAAAGAAACTCCTAACATGGCTAAGGATCTTCTAACAAGGATCATAAAATACTAGTACAGAATATTAGTGGGTGTCAATTCCCACCGGGTTTTTTACCTATTTGGGTTTCCTTGTAATCATATTGGTGTTATGTGTTGATTTCATGTTTCATGTTTATGTGAATGTTCATTTCAGTACTTAAGCATTTAAGTTCAGTTTAAAGATTAAGTGAAAAGATAAAATATAGTGAACACTGATTGACCCCCCCCCCTCTCAGTGTTCTCATTCCTAACAATTGGTATCAGAGCTCTGGTCCTCAGAAAATAAGTTTAACCACTTGAGGAGATCATGGAAAAAGTAGAAATGAAACATCTGAAAAGAAATCTAGAAGATGCTCTTGAAGACTTGGATAGATTTGAAAAAGAAACTGAAGAACTTAAGGAAAAACTCAGTGATGCTCAATTAGTCACCAAAAAGCTAAGGGAGGATTTGAAAGAATGCTCTACTAGTGATCTAGGGATAATGGTCAAGAAGTTGAATGAAGAAAATACATCCTTGAAAGAACAGCTTGAAGAATTTGATGATAAGCTGACTAACAATTAGGAAGTCTAAGATGAATAGGTCAAAGAGAACCTTCAATTGAATGAAGAATTGAGGCAAGAAAACATGGAAATCTTGGAGCTAAGAAACAAAAAAGAAAGCTTGGAATCTGAATTAAAAGATGCTAAGAATCACATTGATAAATTACACACCAATTCTGATTTGATAGAATCTCAGTTGTATGCAAGAAGAGCTAAAGGAGATACTAGCTGCATTGGATACAATGAAGCACAAAATCAGATTGACAACATGCAAGAAAGAATGAAAGCACCAAAAGGTACCTCAGATGCTAAGGAGATTGGAAGTTAGACTAAGGGTCATATTGAACCACCTAAGAATGAGTGCAAGCCAGTAGACTGCACTTTCTATGCATGTAACAAGCATGGACACATAGCAAGGAACTGTACAAAGGTAAGACCTTTCAATGGTTACTGATATTCATGCAATAAATTTGGTCATAGAGCTATGAATTGCAAGACAAGTCAAAAGAGTAGGACTCAACATAATCAAAGAAATGAGAATTAGTTAAATGTAAGAAGTTCTCAGAATGTTACATGTCAGATATGTAACTATAATGGTCACTCAACTAGATAATGTAAGATGGTGACTCATGTCAATGCACTAAGGAATATAAGGCCTCCAATCATTTGTCACTCTTGTAACAAGGCTGGACACATCTCAAAGTTTTGGAGATCAAGGATGCAAGGTTAGGAAAACCCTAAAAAGCCTAAAAAATTAGTTTTGGATCCCAAAGGAGAAGTCAATTTTGTGAAAGCTTCAGAGGATGTGAGCTTGATTTGGTCAGAAGCAAAGAAGGACAAGGTTGATGAGTATGTATTAGATGCATCCATAGTGGATGCACCCTCTACATTTGGATGAATGGCCCTCAAGGTCATAGGGGGAGCTAATTTAGCTCTAGCCCCCTGCACGGCTGGTATACTCACTATCTGAGTATGGGCCTTTGGACTTAATCTTTTGGAGACTAGTAGAACCTATGTGCAAGAGCGCACTGGCTAATTCATTACAAAATGAAAGATAGAAATTTTCAAGTGACAGCCTGGTTTACGCAACAAGCATTAATGGTAGATTTTATACTTTAAAGTACACATAAGTTTGAAGATCTCTCATTGCATTTGAATTGAGAGTGATTGGAGAGTAGAAGAACCCTAGCATTTGATTGAGAAGGATTGCAGTTTGATTCATCAAGTGATTTGTTGTGCATTTGATCGGTTGCGAAAACCCTAGTTCGTCATGCCAATTCAAGAAGTCTTCAAGATCATTTGGAAAGTGATATCCAAGTAAGTGATGGCTACTCCTATAGTATTTAATGTTGTGGAGAAGAAAAGATATGTGTTTAAGAGGCATCCATTTAAATCAACACTTGATGACCTAGAAGGAGCA
The DNA here is from genome assembly GCA_027943335.1 of Chamaecyparis obtusa. Lineage (NCBI taxonomy): Eukaryota > Viridiplantae > Streptophyta > Pinopsida > Cupressales > Cupressaceae > Chamaecyparis > Chamaecyparis obtusa. The sequence goes on from BSBK01001861.1 coordinate 574,516, forward strand.
TTCTCCCGCATGCCTATGGGCATTATGTATGTCGAGGACATTAGGGCATACATTCACTGTAAGAAGGAACCAGTAGGATTGGATAGACTGAGAGCACACATGGAAACAATGATGAAACTAGAAAAAACCTTCATGGATGAGTATGCATGATGGAATAATCACCCTATAGTGGAGTATGCTATGACATATGAGTTCTATGAATCAAAATGGATCAAGATACTACTAAGAAGGATTCATGATGACCTATTTTGGATAGGTAAAATGCCAGTCAAAATTACTGGTGACCTAATTCATGAGATGTCATGCCTCTCAAGGATAGGCATCATCCTTCTAGTGGGAAAAGATGTGAGGAAGATTGTTGAACAAAATTTTAAATCAAGAAATGATAGGTGCGGTATGACTATCGAGCTTATTGAGCAAGATGACATCAAATTGATGTCTATGATACTAGGATACAGGTTCCAACACACTAGCAGGGTAAATAGTGTGTCTGATGCCACAATTCTTGCAGCCATAAGACTAGTGAAGGAAAATGGAGAGTTCAATCTGTGTGAGATCTTGCACACATAGCTAATTGACAACATCAAGGCAATCAAGCATGATAAGACCGAGATATTCAAATTTGGGTCTTTGATCATATACATGTACTTCCATATTGTTGGAAAGGTATCTGATTTGTATCTAGACAAATCCATTCCCACAATGCCACAGATATCTTTCAAGGCATGTACTGAGAGAACTTTGAAGATCTACATGACACTAGAGTTGAAGACATTCAGGGTTAAAATGTAGATGAGGTACAGGATACTAGAGAACATTATTGAGAAATACAAGGATACTATTTGCTTCATGGTTGAGACTAACACAACATGCATGGAGGCAATTGAACCAAGAACAAAGTGGATTCATCCACTAGGATATGAAGTGGAAGAGCCTATTCCAGAAGCATATGCACAAGTATTGCTTTCAGCCCCTAAAGACCCTAATGAACCAAGATGGGGAGCCTATGTAGTGAAAACAAGAGAAGTTGATGCAGTCTTGAATAGTGTAGCAACTAAAATAAAGGTTGCCAAAGTCACCTTAGAAATCTTGAGAATTCATGGAGTGTCTCAAGTAGACCTAGAAAAAGCAAGGGAACAAAATTTTTCTTTGGAAATTGAGAGCACAACAACAAAAAAGATTGAATTAGATGATCCTAAGTTGAAGAAGGTGAAGATAGAAAAATCTGATGTTCAGAAGGGTAAAACTATTGTTACTCCTTCTGTGCCCAAGGAAACCATTGAGCTTACTGCTCCTCCTAAGTATAAGGTAATACCTAAGAGGAAGAAAGAGATTAGCACTGGTCATCCATCCTTGAGAGTAACAAGAAACAAAAGGAACACTCAAGCACCTCCTGAAGTAAGTCTCAAACCTAGTTTGAGTGTGTTAAGCACAAGAATAATTGATGAAGGTAGAATTGATCAAGTAGAAAAGTTCTATGAGAAATACAGTGAGATTGAAAAATTAGAGATACATGGAATGATTGTCAAACACATGTTGAAATTCAAAAACATAGTCTTGGAACTAAAGACCATGATTCCTGATAATGTATAGAACATCTTAGAATTCCAAAAGAGACAAGCTATTGAAGAAGATCTAAGGATAAGGGAAAAGATTCTAAATGATGCCCTTCCAGTATGTTCCTTAGAAGAGAAATCCTTATTGTTAGATTTGGTGAAGCCACATCTTAGAACTAAGTCAAGGACTTTGCACATTATGGACAAGAACTATGAATTAGTTGCAAAGGAAATAGAGAAATCCTTTGAGAAGATCTTTATGAATAGGCACATGTATCCATCTATTGTGCCTACATCACAAGTACCCACAATGGTTTCCAAAGAGTCAGAGACCATCAATGTAAAATCTACAGGTCCACAAGATTCAACACATATAGTAAATACATCCATAGAGGTAGAGAAGCTTGTGCCCATGATAGAGACACCTAAGGATGATTCTATCTTTATTGACAATGTGAAAGTTACTATGGACGCCACAAACATGGATCTGGACAAGTTTGAAGAGGCATTTGTAAGCACTCAAGAAGCTAAGAACTTGTGTAGTAACACTCCTCCCACTCATCAAGAATAAATACTGATTGAAGATATAATAGATGAAAAGAAAGAAGAAGGAAAATAAAAAGAAATAGAAAAAGAAGTAGAGAGAAATGAACCATCGGCTGAAGTGATCAAGATAAAAGAGGAAGTTATGCACAGTACTCCTATCACTCCACTTCCCTCAACAACATTGTTGTCAAGTTTGACACCTGACACAACTAGTTTGGATTCATGGGGAGAAGAAGACCTGATTAAGTTCAACATCTTAGCTATGGAGAATGCCAAGGAGAAACAAGTGATGAGGAATCCCATCCTTGTAGAGTCAGTGAACATCCTAAATAGCTTGTTACCAACATACAAGAAAGTGTCCAAGGTACACTTTGTTGATGATATGAGTGCGGTCATTTCTCAGTTCAAGAATAATTTCTCTAACTTGGAAGAATCTTCTTCCCTAGTTGCACAAGAGAAGTATTTGAAGAAAAGGCTCAATGAATTAGTTAGCAATTTTTCACTTGACCTAAGCTCACTAAAGACTGGTCAAGCATCCTTGAAGGAGTTTGCAACAAAGGGCAAAAAGAACATTGCTGACTGTATGAACTAGGACAAGTTAACTGGTGATCTATACAAAAAGATTCAAGAGGTAGAAGTCATGATAGATAGCATAAAGAAATTAGTGGAAGATCCATCTATTGATGTGAACATGTGTAATAATGTCTACCAAGGACATATAGATAAGATTGAGAAGGCAGAAAAAGAGATGACCAAGATAATGGCTAGGCAGACTCAGCTAAGGAATGCTCTTGCACCCTCATTAGACATACTTAATCAGAATATCAAGAAGATCAATGCCACCATGGTGACATATGATCAAGGTCCTAGCACAGATTAGGAGAAGATGGAGAAGATACAGTATGCATTATGCACCCATCTCTAGATTGTGAATTCACTGATCACATTTTGGAAGAAGGAGATCCAAAACTTGCAGATAGCATATCCAGATGTTTTATCATAGTAAGTAGTTGTATATACATTTTTGAAGCACCTTTGTCATTAATGTTAAAGGGGGAGTATGTATATAATATGGTATAGATATGTATAAGGAGATATAAGATAGAAAGTTATGTATAAGGGAGATATAAGACAAAAAAAAATTGTATTAAGGAATAGTTAGCAACTTGGCCATATTCCTTTGTTGCCATCAATGAAAAAGGGGGAGATTGTTGAAAAGTTGGCTATACCAGTGTATATGAATTTTTATAGTGTTGTAATTATGGCAAAAAATTCATATAGTAGTTTGGAGTCAGTGCACTTGATGAGAAGATCAGAAATTGGTTAACTGTTGAAGACTGGACAGTGTATAGAGTACCTGAAGCTCAGAGCATCAGCGCATGTGTGTATGACCGAGTTATGGTGTGCACCCTAAAAGATAAGTTGGTTAGACTATATTCATGCTTATTCTATGAGTGCATGATTAGATATATAAGTATGCCAAAGTTACAAACAATTGAAGTTACATAGCCAGTGTGTGCTAGAGAAGAACATAGTAAGTAGCTGACTGTTAGCATTTTGATTTGTGATTATATTCTAATGTTTTAAAGGCTATACACCTATTTTAATTAGGTTTCTAACATGTAAATATGTCTTTTTGTAAACATGCTTGAGCCAATTCAATTGGAAGCATTGTATGTAATCAGTTAAAGGGTTGACCTAGTTGTTTGTTTTGTATGTGCATATAAATATGAGATGCGCCCATTGTAATATGCATGGAAGTTGATATAGAGTTGTGATAAGTAGAGAAAAAGTATGCAAAGAGTCTATAAGATGTATTAGATCTTTGCAAGAGGTCAAATCATCAGCACATTAAAGGAATTGATCAGACAAGTAGTGTCACAATGACAATTCATCCAGCATATATAGTGTGTATCTGAGATCAAAAGGTTGTAGCCTTCACCAATTGAGAAATGAGCTCTAGGATAGTGCATCCACTCCCCTAACATGGACTATTGTAAAAGACTCCTAACAGGGGCCGACCATTGACAAGGTCTACTATACTTAATACATTGTAAAGAAACCCCTAACATGGTTAAGGATCTTCTAACAAGGATCATAAAACACTAGTATAGAATATTAGTGGGTGTCAATTCCCACCGGGGTTTTTACTTATTTGGGTTTCCCCATAACCATACTGGTGTTATGTGTTGATTTCATGTTTCATGTTTATGTCAATGTTCATTTTAGTACTTAAGCATTTAAGTTTAGTTTAAAGATTAAGTGAAAAGATAAAATACAGTGAACATTGATTCACCCCCCCCCTCTCAGTGTTCCCATTCCTAGCACCTTTGTCATTAATGTCAAAGGGGGGGTAATGTATAGAATATGGAGTCTGGGAGTCTTATATATGTAAATAATATGTATAGTACTCATTCTAAGGGAGATATAAGATAAAGCATGTTACAAAAGTTTTTTGTATAAGGGTACAGTTAGTAAGTTTGCCATATTCCTTTGTTGCCATCATTGAAAAAGGGGGAGATTGTTTATCAAGTTGAATATTCTGATTATATATGACTAAATATAGTGTTTTAGAGTTAGCGCACATTATCAGAAGATGAGAATTTGACTAAGTAAAGAAGACTGGATAGTTAGCAGAGTACCAAAAGGTCAGAGCATCAACGCACATGCGTATGACCTAGTTAAGGTATGCACCCTTGAAGTTAAGCTTGTATGTATGTATTCATGCTAATTCTAAGAGTACATGATTAGATGAGACTATATGATGAAGATACAGATAGTTTGATTGCAGTAGTGGTCAGCGGAAGCCTCCAAACAATGAGTAATTTGGTGAGTTTGACTAGTGATGAAATACTTATCACAAGTATCAAGAAGGACTTGATTTTAGGTTATCACAACCCTACTAGACAACATCACCTAATCACTAGCCTTGTCAAAGTCCCAAGCACCAAGAAACAAGAATTCACTAAGAGATCTCTTTAAGGAAATAAGTACTCAAACCCTAAGAAATGGATGCTAAGACCAGAGGTGGCTTATAAACATGGTTCTAGCCTATCTAGGTCTTATATTATTAGTTCCAATGGTTCTTTAACCATTGAGCAACTTCTAAGGTTATGCTGCTGCACAAACCTAGTGTCCTGCTTGTAGCCCTTCCTAGAAGGAAAACTAAACATAACACTAATTACTTCCAAATCAAGAAATGAATTGGTTGAGGATTATGATGCCCTTTTGGGGTTTACTAAACATGCCTAAACACCAAGGAGTGGAAATGAGTGGAGGTTGCTGCTGTTGCAATGTTAGACCGGGTTAATAGGCCTAATTAGGGCTCCAAATGCACTATAGGTGCTCTTTCTCCTATGCCAATGAAAAAATAAGATATGGAG
>BSBK01001861.1:585000-679683 GCA_027943335.1 Chamaecyparis obtusa
GGCAGAGCTATAGGTGAGATTTGTACCCAAATTCTTGAAGAGTGTCCTCCAAAAGTGCCCTTGAAACTTTACATCTTTGTCTGATACAATTGTCTGAGGTAAGCCATGAATTCTAACTACTTCCTTGAAGAAGAGATTGGCTATATGGGATGCATCATTTGTGCTCTTGCATGGCACAAAGTGGGCCATTTTGCTAAACCTATCCACTATGACAAACACATTATCAAATCCTTGCTTATTTTTAGGTAGTCCCATTACAAAATCCATTGAAATGGATTCCCAAGGCCTTGAAGGGATTGGTAAGGGTTGGTAGAGCCCTTGATTTTTTGTCATTCCCTTAGCTTGTTGGCAGATTGTACAAGTTTCAATAAACTTTTTGACCTCATTGTTCAGCTTGGGCCAAAAATAACTCCTCTTTACCATGTCTATTGTCTTGTCAATGCCAAAGTGACCTCCTAGGCCACCACAATGTTTTTCTTTCATTATGTTTTCTCTCATTGAACACTTGGGTATGCATAGTTGTTCTCCCTTGAATAGAAGGCCATTCTGAATTAGATATTTAGAAAAATCAACATGATATCTGCCCTTCATTTTTGTACAAATCTGATATATCTCTGAAAAATTAGGGTCATCTGGGTACAAGTGTTTGAGGGACTCAATTACCACACTTTGTAGTTAAACTTCTTCAACTAGAACAATCCTCCTACTAAGTGCTTCAACAACTTTGTTTGATGCACCCTTTTTATGCTTAATGTTGAAGGTATAGGCCTGCAATTGCTATACCCACTTGAGATGCCTGACTAAAAGTTTTTCTTGTGAATTAAGGAAGCTTAGTGCATGGTTGTCAATGTAGACTACAAACTCCTTTGGGATCAAATAGTGCCTCCATTTCTTGAGGGCTTGGACCATGGCATAAATCTCTAGGTCATAAGTGGAATACTTCCTCTTGGCCTCATTCAATGTCTCAGAAAAGAAAGCAACTGCCTTGCCTTCTTGTCTTAGGACTGCCCCTATAGCCAAATTACTTGCATCTGTCTCCACAGTGAAGACTTTGTTGAAATCAGGGAGGACCAAGATAGGATATTGAGAGACTCTATTCTTCAAGTATTGGAATGCATCATTGGCTTCCTTTGTCCATGCAAACCTAGTCTTCTTTCCACCTTTGATTGTTTCAAGCATTGGTGCACACACATGACTGAAATTTTTTATGAACTTTCTATAAAATGTTGCAAGCCCACGGAAGCTTCTTACATCACCTTGATTCTTTGGTGGAGGCCAATTAATGATTGCATCTACCTTCTCAGGATCCATCTTGAGGGTACCCTGTGAGATCACAAAACCTAGGAATACAAGTTCCTTTCTCATAAACATGCATTTTTCCAAGTTGATTACCAACTTGTGTTGATGGAGTCTTCTTAGTACCTGTTCCACATGATCAAGATGGTATTCCTTGCTATGACTAAATATTAGTATGTCATCAAGGTAAACAACAACAAATTTTCCAATAAAATCTATGAATATCTCATTCATAAGCCTCATAAAAGTGCTAGGGGCATTGCTTAAACCAAAGGGAATTACTAACCATTCAAACAAACCTTTAGTAGTCTTGAATGCTATTTTCCATTCATCTCACAGATTTATTTTGATTTGATGGTAACCAGACTTTAAGTCTATCTTGGTGAAGTAGCAAGCACCTCCTAGTTGATCCAATAGGTCTTCAATCCTTGGCATGGGAAATTTGTACCTTATTGTGATTTTGTTTAGGGCCCTGCTATTAGTGCATAACCTCCATTTTCTATCCTTTTTAGGGGCCAAGACTGAGGTTACAATACAAGGACTAAGACTCTTTTGAGTGAGTCCTCTTTCCAACAATTCAGTGACCTGTTTTGCAATCTTTGCATGCTGCAATGGTGTCATTTTATATGGTGCCTTATTAGGTAGGGATGAGCCTATTATGAGGTCTATTTGATGACTAATGTCCCTAATGGGAGGGAGGGTAGAGGGCAAGTCACTAATAGTGATTTCTTTATACTTTTGCAATAGATTTTTGACTTCATTTGGCATGGGCTCTTCTTGACCAGACCTGATGTTATCTTTGGGTTTAGAAATCAGGACAAATGGTTCAATATTAGATTCTTTCAAGGTTTTCAACGTCTCCTTTTCCCCCATGATAATAATAGTGGGTTCCTTTTTAGTTTTGCTATTTGATAGGGGCTTCATAGTGAAGGTCTTTCCATCTTCAGTGATGGAGTAGGTGTTCTTGCTACAATGGTGGGTGGAATCAACATCAAATTGCTAGGGCCTGCCTAGAAGGATGTGAGCTACATCCATCTCAACAACATCACAAAGGACCTTGTCCTTGAAGTCAACAATAGAAAACTCCATCCAAGATTGTTTTGTGACTAGATTTTGTTGGCCTTTGGTTGACCATGAGACATGATAGGGGCAAGGGTGTGGTTTCTTAGGCAAGTTTAATTTCTAAACCATTTCATAAGACACAAGATTTTTAGTTGAACTAGAATCAATAAGAAGATTGCATACCTTTCCATGACACTTGATCTTTGTCCTGAAGAGATTTTTTCTTTGTGGAGGTTCTTGGGCTTGTGGTACTTGAAGGAAGACCTACCTCATCATTAAACACACTCCTTCTGGTTCCAAGTCTCTAGCATCAACATTGTCCTCTTGTTTATCCTCTTGGAAAAGTTGTGCTCTCCTCTCCCCTTGGTTATTGTTTCTCTTCTTAGGGCATCTTCCTACATGGTGTCCCAATTGGTTGTAGTAAAAAAAATTCAATGGTCCATTGCCTCTTCCTGAATTTGTCCTTCCTCTATTGAAAGGTCTTCTTCCTGTATAGTTTCCTCTTGAATTAGAGTCACTATTCTCTTTCTCTCCTTGGTCAGGGGTCTTGCTGCTACTGCCACTACTTTGTCCCTTATTCCAAGAGTTGTTTTTGCCTCTAAAAATCTTCCCACTATCATTTCTCTTTCCTTTTCCAAAATCCTTCTTTCTCTTCCATTTTTCCTCTACCTTAAGTGCCATTTGGTAGCACCTATTGACTGTGGTAGGGCAATGTAGACTCAACTCTTCTTGAATGGATACTTTCAAGCCATTCATGTACCTTGCTAGCTTCTCCTCTTCATCTTTAGCCATATTGGTCTTCATGCACAATTTCAAGAACTCCTTGGTGTATGATCCTACATCCATGTCCTTTTGTTTCAGACTTTTCTTCCTTCTATGAAGTTGTACCCCATAGTCCTTGGGTACATATGTCTCTTTGATCAATGTAATCATTCTATTCCATGAATTGATCATGTTCTTCCCATTCTTCACCCTCTTTGTTTGGATGAAGTTCCACCAAGTTAGGGCTGCTCCCTTCAACTTGGATCTTGCTACTTTTACCCTCTATTTTTTAGGGATGTCTTCACATTCAAAGAATGTTGTTAATGCCTCTATCCAATCCAAGGCTAGATCAACATTCATCTTGCCATTGAAAACTAGCAAATCTATCTTCTCCTCCATGGTTCTTCTTCCCATGGATTTCAAGGAATCAACGAAAGGTCTTTGGTCTATAGGGATATGTTGATTAGGATCATCCTCCTCTTCTTCACTCCCTTCTTCATTTTCAGACTCATCTTTTTCCTTGTCATCAAGCTTCTTCTCAAGTTCCTGAAGCCTCTTAGTTAAAGCCTTATTTGCAGCCTTTTTCTCTCTGACCATCTTTGCCAACTCACTATTTGTAACCCTTGTAGGGATATCCTCATTCTCAAGATCAGACATAGCTCTGATACCACTTGATGCAATAGTGGTCAGTGGAAGCCTCCAAACAATGAGCAATTTGGTGAGTTTGAATCCTTAAACACCCAAGGTGAAGGGTCTAGTGTTGAAATACTTATCACAAGTATCAAGAAGGACTTGATTTCAGGTTATCACAACCCTACTAGACAACATCACCTAATCACTAGGCTTGTCAAAGTCCCAAGCACCAAGAAACAAGAATTCACTAAGAGATCTCTTCAAGGAAATAAGTACTCAAACCCCAAGAAATGGATGCTAAGACTAGGGGTGGCTTATAAACATGGTTCTAGCCTATCTAGGTCTTATCTTATTAGTTCCAATGGATCTTTCACCATTGAGCAATGTCTAAGGTTATGTTGTTGCACAAACCTAGTGTCCTTCTTGTAGCCCTTCCTAGAAGGAAAACTAAACATAACACTAATTACTCCCAAATGAAGCAATGAATGGGTTGATGATTATAATACCCTTTTAGGGTTTACTAAACATGCCTAAACACCAAGGAGTGGAAATGAGTGGAGGTTGCTACTGTTGCAATGTTAGATCAGGTTAATAGGCCTAATTAGGGCTCCAGATGCACTATAGGTGCTCTTTCTCCTATTCCAATGCACAAATTAGATATAGAGGCATGTTTATATGTCTAAAAAAAATGAGAATCCAAGTTTTTAGGCCTTGGAGAACCCCCAACCACAATCTAGGATGATTGTCCTAGTTAACTGACTGGTGCACACATTGAGATGTACACCTAGGGTGTGGTGGCAAACCCAATCCTCTACTTGGTATCACTCCAAACCTACAAAAGATGAAAATAAATTGAATAAAATTTTATTCCACCAAGGGGCATCAATTTCCCATGGTGGAATGTGCCTAAACAATCAGGCCCTATCGGGTACCTTGGTTTTAAGCCTCAAAACTAGGCACCTTCACTAAAAATTAGATAAATTTTGATCTAAGGAAGATCAAAACATGATACCAACTGAATATGGAAGAGGATTAAATTCTTCAACCTTAGGAATCCCTATCACATGCCCTTATGTCCATACAATGCCTGAATTATGGGAATTTGTAGAGAAATGATGGTTTTTATTGATAAAATGCCAAATTACATGTTGTTATCCTATCACCCACCTATAAGGGCTTATATAGGATACTCCCAATGGTTACATAAGTTTTTTGAACCAACTAGCCATTTGGGAGGGTTAATTACAATGTTTGACAAGTTTTAGAGAGTTGCTTAAAAGTTGCTTGACAACTTTGGAGAAACTTTTGATCTAGTGACCAGAATTGGTCCTATCCTTATTTTGATGATCCCTAATGGACCCAAACATAGAAACACATAAAAATGCCTAAGACTAGGGTTTTGGATCATAAATGACCACTAGTTAAACCAAGGGCTCATAAAATGCCAACTTGGAACTATGGTCTTACAATGAGATCCAAAGACTAACCCTTATCCTAAGCATGACTAGAGGCCTCTAAAGACCTTAGTGTGAAATCATAGACTTCATAGGAATGCCTATTGAATCTAGAGTAGGAGTAGGTGCTCCTGCACCATAGTTGAAGAGGTACAACCAGTGAATGCTAGAATAGAATAGAGTATGTAGCTGACTATTGGTAATTTGATTAGCGATGATAATATTGTTTTGTAAAGGCTATGCGCCTAATATATTTATGTTATAGACATGTAATTATGTTTTTATGTAAACACACTTGAGCCAATTCAATTGGAAGCATTGTATGTAATCAGTTATAGGCTAACCTAGTTAATTGTTTTGATAAGTGCATATAAATATGAGATGCACCCTTTGTAATTGGTATGGAAGTTGTTATAGAGTTGAGATAAGCATAGTAGAAGTGTGTGAAGAGTTGTTATGATGTATTAGAGCTTTGCAAGAGGTCAAAGCATCAACACATTAAAGGAGATGATCTAACAAGAAGTGTCACAACACTAGTTCTTCCAATAGATATAGTGTGTATTTGAGATCAGAAGGTTGTAGCCTTCACCACTTGAGTAGTGAGCTCTAGGATAGTGTGTCCACACCCCTAATAGGGTTATTGTAAAAGACTCCCAATAGGGTCTAACCCTTGACAAGGTCATTGTACTAAAAGAATTGTAAAGACAACTCGTAACAAGGTTAAGGATCTTCTAACAAGGATCATAAGACACTAGTACAGATTATTAGTGGGTGTCAATTCCCATGGGGGTTTTTACCTATTTGTGTTTCCCCGTAACCATATTGGTGTTATGTGTTGAGTTCATATTTATTGTTTATGTTAATGTTCATTTTAGTACTTAAGCATTCATGATAAGTTTAAAGAATAAAGTAAAAAGATTAAATATAGTGAACACTAATTCACCCCCCCCCCCCTTCTCAGTGTTCCCATTCCTAACATCCACCACATAAATATTTAATGAAAAATTTGAAAGTAGGAAGACTAGTATCAGCCAATCTCACAATAGCATATTAAAGTGAAATATAAAGAGTATCAAACATAATGAAATGGATAATACTCTCATAAACATCATAAGTACGATAAAGAGATGCTAAGAGGAGAATAATAAGGAAAATAGCCACACACCAAAGCATCTTAAAAATCTTCATAGTAAATGAAATGCAAGAAATATTTTTGTATTCTGTAGAGTATAGAGATTTTTTTTTTGTGAATTTTAAAATGCAAGAGCATAAATGAAAGCTAATCTTAAGGAAAGAAAGAAAAGCATCTAACACTAAAAAGAAAGAGTTGTTTATCACGGGTTCACCAAAATGTAAGATATAAAAATATATATTAAGATATATATTTTTTATATCTATGTTTTTAAGAGTGTGTGTGTGATGGAAAATATTGTGGACATACAAAACTTAATAAAACATGAATACTTATCTTGAAAGGTAGAAGATTCAGATATCACTATTTTCTTGTGTCTGTACTTAGTTTTAGGAATTTATGCAATTGGATCTGGCCTGGAAACATAGAGACAAAGAAAATCTAGAAACCTTTTGTCTTTCTAAGAAAGGTCAACCTTGACCCAAATATGGGGGTAAAATCTTACCCTAGGGAAAAATATTACCCCATTATGTCAACCTTGACCTGCACTATTCTGATGAAAATTTTGTTCGTGGATTCGAAAAGTTCACCGAAAAGGGTGTCTAGATCTGCACTGTAATTCATTATTTTGTACATGTTCCTGCAAGAAAAAAGTATTTTTTGTTTGGATGAGGGGTTTGCCTTGGTCAAACCCTAGTTTAGAATCAATGTTAAAAATGGAATTGAAATAGAGAATGCTAGCAAGTAGTAGAAGTAGATCTAAGAATGAAGCTATAATATTCAATAGATATGCAATTGTCTTTGAAATGCAAACAAGTATGTTGATATGAAATCTTTGACTCAACACTAATAAATGCAAATAAAAACCTTCATGATTGTATGCTTGGAATCCACCTTGAAAGGATAATGAATAGATCTTGAAGATGAACAAAGGATCTTGAAGGAAGATCACACCACCATGATGCATAGATCTAGGGCTTGAATGATGAATCTTGAATGTTTGAACCAAATCCCTATAAAGACTTGAATGCTTGAATCCTTGATCTTCAATGGAAAACTTGAATGCTTGAACGTAGCTGATTTCTTGAATGCTTCCTTGATTGAGAATGCTTTCTTGAAAGATGGAGTGCTTGATAGATTATGACAAAGGATATGGAGTGATGGATTGAAATGAGGGAGGAAGGCTTCCTTTGATACTAGTCTAGGGAAAAAACTTCTAGAGAGGCCTACATAGGAGAATTAAATTCCCATTTAAACCTTAACCCCTAGAAATGGACATAAATTAAATATAATTTAAGAGTTTACCATTCTGAAACCCGAAAAGCCAACCAAGAAGTAGGAAATAAATTTTTTCTGAAACCCGACATCTGGAAACTTTTGGATTTTGAATTTTAGACCCTAGGTCAAGGTCAAGGTCGAACTTGACCTAGAAGGTCAACCTTGACTCTGAGGTCAAGTATCTTAGGGTTTTAGGTCAGGATGTTAGAATAATGCAAAAAAGAAGTGGAACATGGGGTAGAATAGGGGAAAAAAGCTAGAAATAAGTCAGAGACCTATTCAAGGTGTTTGACATGACCCCAAACCACTTACTCAGAGGGCTAAACCAGTCCTAAATATAAGTGCTTCCATTTTTTGATGATACAACAAGGACAGAGCCACTATATAGATGTAATAGACTCCTAACATGGTCAATATCTCTAACCAGATACTTTTGATTAGTGGATCATTTGTGGGTATCATCCCCACCGGGGTTTTCCCTTGGCCAGGGTTTCCTCGAGAACAAGCATGGTGTTATGAGTTCATTTATTTTATTGTTATGTTTATTATTCATTTTATATAGTTTAGTTTCTTATGCAAGTTACAAGTTAATTACATATATCCATAAGTGGGAAAAAGTAAAAGTTTGTGAAATATTGATCCACTCCCCCTCTCAGTATTTCCTGTTTCTAACATCTTTACCTTGATTTATGTAAAATATTTTCTATCTCAGTATAAACCATTTGCCTTATTTTTTGTGCAATTCCAAACTTCTATGTCATTCTTGTATCACTCGGTAAATACTACATTCTTGTCTTGGTAAAATGCTTATGCTTGGTAAATATGAATCCTCAGTTATAACTATACTCAGTGTGCTTGATAATCATCTGGCTTGGTGTATGTACTCAGTCAAGACTGTACTTAGTTAACTTGTCATTCTTCCTTGTGCTCTCCTCGATTACTATACTTAGTGCTTTGACAAATTAGTTTATTTTCTTCCTTTACTGACTATATGTGTGACACTAATTACAAATCATAATGTAATTATGTGTAACATTCTCCCCCTTTGGCATTAGTGAAAAAAACACATATGTATGCCATAATCAAAATTCCAAAATTCCAAAACTTTTATACTTCAAAAATTTTGTGTAGACTCCCCCTATCTATATTCCTCGATAAATATACTACATACATATATTTTTCCCCCTTTTTTGATAATAATGCCAAAAATGTATATACTCACAACTTGTCAATAATGTTTTGGTGGGTTTTCTTAAGGTTGGCCAAGAGGTTTTTCCATTCCTCCTTTAGAATATCAAGTGCAATCTATTCAAGACCTACTTGGGCATGCATATGAAAAATGTGATGTACAACTGATAGTTTGGGGGTGGCAACTAACTTCTTTCCCTTCTTAACATGTTGTTGCATCACCTTTATGTATGGTAATAACTTAACATGTAGCTCAGTTATTTGATCTTTTATCTTGTCCTCTTCTCTTCTCAAATCATTCCTTAACCCCTATATATGTTTAACCTTTGAAAAATGAAATTTGAATTCATGGGGTTTGGTTATCAAGCTTTCAAAACTTTTCTATGGATCTTTATATAGTTTCTTCAATTTTGCATTTATTTCTGCAGTAAATGAATCTATGATGCAAGGCTTGCTCAAAATAGGAAGTATATTTTGAATAATTCCTTCTATTTCACTTACAATTTTAGATAGTTTCACTTTGTGAATTGCCACTTCTTGGATGATCCTTTATGTGATCTTGTACTAAATCTTTGTTTCTTCTCTTTCTTCAATCTTCTTCTTTGCATCGATGGTAGGAGAATTGATTTTCTCAGTAAGTAGGGCAAGTTGGTCAATGATGGGAGTAGTCTCATCAACATTGACATCAGGGACAAGTTGCATCAAGATTTATTTCACATCCTCTAGCACCTGTTTGTGTTTTATTTCTTGCCTTAGCTTCTCCTGAGATGATTTTTAGGTGTAGAGTTCTCAATACCTCCTAAGAGCTTTAGGGTCCAATTGTCTTGGGTCACATTCAAGTATCTATATTAACTCATCAAGTGTGACTAGACCTTTACCATATTTCTTCTTCTTCTTCTTCTTCTTCTTTTCCTATTTGCTGGATGTTGGTGATTGACCATAAGGAACTAGAGGCCTTTTCTCTGGATTTGACTTTTGTTGTTCAGTGGAAACACTCTCTTCTTTATCCTTCCTATTTAAAATTCCCTCAGTATGAGGTCCTAGGGCTTGTGGCCTTGTGCCGGTAGTAGAATCATCTTGCATTCCTTTATCATTTGCCTCTATGTTTGTGGTATCTTTTTCTTCTTCTTCACCCTTATCTTCGATAGTATCCATTTTTTCTTGGGTGGTGTGTCCTCAATTTTCTCCTTGGTAGCAATATCAATGGCTTGAACAAAAATTAGTAAGTTACCTAGTATTAGTGCTCTAGCTACCTCGGTGGTTTGATCTTCTTGTTTGTTCTTGGTAGCAGAAGTGATATCTTCATCTTTTTTAGCCTCATCAACGGGGTCTCCTTTAGTGATATCCTCTATCAATACTTCTTCTTCCCCAATTATCCTTATCATATTTGGAGTATCTTCTTTTTCAGTTTATGCAACAAGATAAAAATATTAATCATAAGTATTGTCCTCTAGCTACTCGATGTTTGAGATGTGTATAGGATCTTCAACTAGCCTTTGTTTTGTAACATCATCATCATCTATTTGTAAACCTTTTCCTCTTTCTATTATACTTTTCTCGATAATAACTACAAGTGCAGTTTTCTTTGCTTCAACTCTTGATCTTAGGATCTCAGTCCATATCTCCTTTCTTTCCTCATCAAATTCTTGAATTTTACCTCGTAATATATTCAATTTTCTTCCTTTCATCAAAATTTATTTGCATATTCTTTCATCATTTCTTCAATCTCTTGGATAGATAGATTTGGAATTGCCAAAATCAGTGACCTTTCTCTCATTTTCTTCTTAGCGTTCAAAGCATAAGTCCACCTTGCTGAGATTTTATTATACAATTCTTGTGGAATTCTATTTGCAAATTCAACTGGAAATCTCTTGAATTTTATCATCATGCCTATCATAGCCTCTTCTAGCTTATCTTGATCCTCTATGTTCATGGTTGAATATCTATGTATTTTAGGATGACCTAGTCCTCCTTTTTCTTTTATGCCCTGTGCAATCTCATCAATTGTTTGTGCTTTATTTACTACTAATTTAAATTGACTAGTGTCTTCTTCATCTAAATCTACATCATCTTTACTTCTTATCAATTTTATTCTCTTTTTAGGTACCTCAGTAGAAGCTTGTGTACCTCTCTTTTTTTGATAGGTTGTCGGTGTTGGCCTTGTTATTTTTGCTACTCCTCTTCTTTGAGGTGGGGAAACACCTATAGAGGACCTTTTCCTTGCTCATGTAGGAGTATCATCCCATTTCCTCATTCATTTCATTTCCTTTACTGGCTCTTCCTGTATCTCCTTTTCTGACTTGGTCACCTCTTTGTCTTCACTAGTATTGATCAATTTTTGTTCCTCAGTTGCCTCTTCAACTGAATTCTCTTCTTCTTCCTCTCCAAATTGTTTTTCAAGTGTGCCTATCATTTTCTTGGTTTTTTTTCTTCTAATTTTAACTCCAACTAAATCCATTTTAATTATCTTCTTTGCTTCTTCATAAGTGCCAAACCTATTGCACTTTTATCCTTAGGCTCTTCAAGAATTTCCTTTATTGACCTAGTAGCTCAGTTAATGTCTATCTCATAGTCCATCGGTGGAAGCCATGTAGTCATTGGTTCAACTACCTTTATTAGTGTTGTGTTGGTATCCACTAGGAAACATATTTCATGTTTGTATTTCTCAACTAACTGTGCAAAAATTCTGCTCCTTTTGTGCATTCTATCCTTGAATTTTCCAAAATAGTCATTCATGACTGGCTCAAAATTCTTGCCTAAAGTACTTATGAAATAATTTATTTGAATGATAACTAGATTATTTACATCCCATTGTACATCTTTGATTGAGGGAAATGAGTTATGTAAGTATAAAAAGACACATACCAATAGTGATCCAAAGTTGCAGGTGTTGGATTTTGTAACTCAGATTGTTCTCATATTCTCCTCCAGTTGCCTCAACATCAACTCAACTAGGTCAAATTGAAGACCTTTCTTCACAATTTTGTAAGTGATATCAACAATTCCACAAGGAACATTGTTCGATCTACTAGATTGGAATACCTTGCAAGTAATCACATATGCTCTGAATCTAGTCTCTATATCATCGATTGGGTTTATCCTCATTCCTTTATTGTCCCATTTGGCTCCAATCAAATTCTTGATCTCACTCTTCGATAGGTGCCTTAGGGATTTTTCCTTGTCACACATTGGGTATCTAGTGACCATGTGAATCACATCCTTGGTGATCCTTAGTGGCTCATTTAGCCACATTTATCTATCATGTACTCTACTCAAAATAATCCTAGTCCACTCGGTCTTCAATACCTTCAAGAAATGAAGTGCATTTGTCAAACCTTATATTTCCATGTGTTTTTGCTAATCCTTTGTTCCCTATCCGTGTATAGCTCCTGATAAGTGGATTTAATCTCAAAATAACCAATCTCACTAATCTTGCAGTGTATATACAACCAAATGTCTTTTACCAATTAAAACCCTAGGTGGTATAGATGAAAACACACCTTTTTCATCGATCTGCAATGTGACCTTTGGATGTAGCTTGTAGTTCAGCTCATCATATGTTTCTCTTTTGATTAATGTGACTTTCTTCTCCTTATCATCCTTAGATTGAATGGTTTTAGAAGCAGAAGCCATCGGTGATAAAAAATTAGGGATTTGTAAAAACCATGTTCAAATAAATTAGTTTCACTTCAAACTTACTTGAATAACTTCTAATCACTCTGTGAAATGCACAAATTGTAGTAATAGCTCTGAATCTAGTTTCACAAATCTTCTCTCTTTTTTTCTCTGGTTCGCTCTTCATATGCAATATGAAAAATGACTTGGATCGATGTGTATTTATACCCAAAAACCCTTTTTGACATAAATACATTACATTAAATGCTTCACCAACCACAACTCGGTTAAAGATTATACACTCAGTTATCTCCATTAGATACTTCAGCTTGGTTAACACCATCAATGCTCATTTGAATATGCAACTCGGTTAACTTTACCATTTTCACCAACTAATAATTTCTTACTCGGTCATGCTTTATTGACTATGCTCATTTCAAGTTCATATCATATAAAAACCTAGTGCATCTTAATTCATGAAAATATGGTATTCATGCAATAGATATAAGGAATTTTTGTAAGATATAATTGATCATAATTTAGTTCCCATACTTGATTTTCTTAAGTATAAGTGGTGACATCACCTAATCCAAAGGATGAGGTGTCACCGAATGTTGTGCTTATTCCTCCATTGTCTTCTATTGATCATCTTCACGTTTGACTCATCTACCTTCTGATTCCATCAATAGTATTCTCATTCATATCACCATTCAGTTCTGGTGCTCGGTCTCTACAATCTTTACTTAAGTAACCGAATTTGTGATTGTCTAGACATGCCATTCCAGAATTTTTCCAATTTCTAGATTTACCTCTCTAGTGTAGTCTCATATAGTTTGAAGCAATATTACCATATCTTCCACATGCTTTACAATTAACCCAAGTGAAAGAATTACCTTATCTTCTCAGTTGATAGGTATTGCTCTGTCTCTTTGGTTTCCAAACTTGTTTCATCTGTGCCCTGCATTCTTGTGATATATGACCATGCTTGTTGCAAGAACGAAAATGCTTTTCCATATAGTTACTCTTAGGTGACTTGTTCATCTTTGATCTACATTCAAATTCTTGATGTCCATACTTGCTTCAATTGTAACAATAACCATGAAATTTAGGAATAGTCTTAGGAGTACCTTTAGCTTTACTTTTGCAAAAATTTGCCGTGTGACCTAGTTTTCCATAGTGATAGCATGAAAGCTTCTTTAGTCTTGGATTTTCATAGGTTTTTCTTTTCTCTACTTGATTTGATGACTCTCCTTGCTTGGTATAGCCTAAACCAGTGTTTCTGTCTAGTCTTCTCTGACTTATTAAGAATTCATCCATTCTTTTGGTACTTTCCTTAGTTTTCTTTATCATTTCATTGTGTTGTTTTTGCATCTTCAATTTATTTCTCAATCTTTCATTCTCTTCTCTTAATTCACCAATATCTTCAAATTTCATAGCAAGCTCATTGTTCACCCAGGTTGCTTCTTGACTCATGATGACCATCTGATTGGAAATTTCAAAGTGATGCTCGGTCAATATTAATATTTTATATTCCTTCTCTTCCAATTTCTTAGTCATTTGTCTTTTGTCTTCAATAGCCATGTTTGTTTCTTGTTCAACTTGTCTTGTGTTGTTCATAACTGCAATCATTCTTATCTTTTGAGTTTCTTGTCCAATTTGTAGTGCTTTTAGTTGTTCGGTGAGGTGTTGATTCTTTTTAGACATATCTGAGATAGTTCCTTTAGATGCATTAGATATACTTTCAGATCCTTTAGATAATTCTTCTATCTCTTCTTCTTGAATTGAGTCTCATTCTGCCGAAATGCTAATTCCTTTATTTTGTTCAATGACTCTCTCATATTTTCCTTGACATCCTTAAGTTGTTCCAAGAGAATCTACATCTCCAATTTTTTTATTTTCAATGATCTTATCAAGCTTATACCTTTCCATCTTTAAAGATATTTCCTCTTCAATGATTAAACTTCTTAAACACAAGAACTAGCTCTGATACCAATTGTTGGGATTACAGAAAGGTGAATTACTAAGAGGGGAGGGGTGAATAATAACCCTAATTTTTTTTTAATCTCTATCCTTAAGATAATGTTTTCATTAACCAATTGTCATATTATCATTTCCATACACTCATAACATAACTGAAATATGAAATGCTTTCTAATCTAACATGTAAACATTCATGAAACTTCATACATAATACAAAAGTTATCTTGGTATCGTAGAAACCCTTGTTAGAAGGTAAAAACTGTGGTGGAGATGACACCCACAAAGTTTCACTACTGCAATAATAAAGTTTCCTATTAGGGCTTACAATTTTGATCACTTCTGATGATCTTACCCTGTTAGGAGTAACATTTAAGACCCGTTAGGATCTACCTTGTTAGAGGATTTAAGAAAAACTGTTAAGGGTGCACTTGGTTAAGATATTTTACAAAAGAATGTTAGGTATACTTTTCTAAGAGATTTAGTCTGTTATAGTTGTTAGAAACTAATAGTAAATTAATCTAGATGTAGCAACTTACTTTGCTAAATTTTAGATCTGCTTAGCCCTTAACTAATATCACCTCTCTGTGATAGATTTGTCCTTCAAATACTGCTCTATAGCCTTTGGTATGATTCTGATTCAATTCTAAATACTCATTCAATGTTAGATTAGTAACCCTTTCTGATCTTCATATATATCTTTTAGGTGGCTACTTTTCATGTATGATTTTACAAACATACCTCTTGACAATTCTTATTTCATAAATATTTGACCTAATTAGGGTTATGGAATCATCTAGAAAACATTAGATCTATGATCCATATAAATGACCTAAATAAATAATGCATAGGGATCATCACCAATTAATTATTACATCTCCAATACATTTTTACCTCAATTTATGTAAACCATTTTCTATCTTAGTATAAACCATTTGCCTTGTTTTCTGTGCCATTCCAAACTTCTATGTCATTCCTATATCACTCGGTAAATACTACATTCCTATCTTGGTAAAATGATGATACTCGATAAATATGAATGCTCGGTTATAAATGTACTCCTGAAAGCTCTCTACTCAAGGTACACAAAAATAAAGTGAAAGGTTCAACACACTAAACCAGAGGCATAAATAGAAACTCAGGAGATGACTTAGGCTACATGCTATGGGAGTGTCATCACATGTCTATTTACTTGAGTTACCCTGGACTGGTCACTCTGGACCCCGGACCCTCAAGCATTGAGTTACCCTAGAACTGACCACTCTGGGCCACGGACCCTCAATACGATCCATGTGGGATTAGAATACTCTCTCTCAGATATGAGGAATTCTAATCATAGCCATACTCTATATTATCTTTTTAATGATCTCTACACATTTTAATTACTATATTATCACTTAATTACATAACCTACAATAGGTTACCCAGGTACTGACCACTTTGGGTCCCGGCCCCTATTGTAAGCCACTCCCCTAAGATGCACTTAATCAATCTCCCCTAGGCTTATAATCACATAAACAACCACAAGTATTCAACTAGGTAATCCTAGATGTAGTTTCACACATAGAAACCCCAAATGATTACACATATACCAAGAACAAATAATATCCAATAAGAGCATATAAGATCGAAGCATAAACAAAATAGGCACACATAATGAACATGATACAGATATACAATCCACTGAAAACATATCCCTGCCTCTGTTTCCCCTAGGCCATCTAATTCCCAACATCACAAGATGCACATGAACATAATTCAGAAAAGAGAAGCCAACACACACAAACTAGAAAACTGATCAGGAACTTCAGGCATCGAAACATCACAATGAGCATGATCCTAATAGAATATGGATCACATAATATAGATGAAAGAATCATAACATAATGAGCATACTAAAGTCACTCATAAAAGAAATATTTCCTAATGACGTTCTAGGAATTCAATAGAAAATTTGCCCAATTTTAGTATATACATAAACATTTAACAAACAATTTACTTCCAATAAAGTAAGATGTTCCTTAATCTTCCATATCAACTTCTAATTATTAAAATTGATATTCCAGTTAAATCTTAATTACTTAATTAAGAAAAGTGAATCTAACAAATTAAATCCACTGAATTGATTATACCAACTAATTAATAACAAGGACCAATTAAACTATAACGCCAAAATGCCATTTGAAAAATATTAACTTATTAGGAAAATAAATCAATTTAGATTTATTTCAAATAAATAAATTTATTAACTAAAAATGAAACAAACATCACATAAATTGAATAACTTATAATTTAAATAATTTATAAATTAATTATAACATAATATATAACTTTACATATTAAATAAATTAAATTAACAAATATATTAACAAAATTTAAATTAACAAATAACAAAATTAACTATCATAAACTTAAATAATCAGAAGTCAACCATATAGGGGGGTTCCCTGCGGGCCCCGCACCCCATACTCAAGCTTGCACTTTTCTTAGCGTCATGCACTATCAGCGCTGTTCCTTCCGCGGTAGGGTACTGTTGTGGTAGTATTTGCTGCCATAGTAGACAAGTACTATTGCAGCAGTGCCTTGCTGCTACGATGGCAGCACCTTGGGGAGTGGGGAAAGGTGGTGGCCCCCACCTCCCCTCTAACTTATTCAATAAAAATTTTTATAAATTTTTTTTTTTTAATTATCTCAAACCTCATTTGCAATTTATATATTTGTTTTTTTTAACATATGCAAAACCATATTTTAAATAATAATTAATTTATATATATATATATAAATTATATATATTTGTTTACTGTGTTTTCAATACATAGTCAACCTGCACTTTTTATAGTATATCAATATATATATATTAACAAACTTATTCACAATGAGATTCTTTTGGTAAAGAATCTATTCCTTCCTCATAGACAACTTTTAAACACAACAATTTACTAGAATCATGAAAGATTTATACACAGTATATAATTTTTTACACAGAATATATATATAAACCAGAATTAATTCATTTGTATCCAAATTGGGTTTTCTACTCAAATTGGTTTTCTTCCTCAAGGAGATTAAATTTTCTACAAGCTCTATAGTTTAACTATACAACAGGATTAATTTAATGATTTGTAGGCAAACCATGAAGAATTAATTAACTAAATTTGGCCAGCATAATGTTACGATGCCAAGTAATAATAAAATACAAAAATCAACTGCAATAGGGTTTCTGAATACCCAGATCTAATGAAAAACACAAAAAGACAAATGAAAGTAGAAACAGAGATAACAGGCAAAATTCAATGCCTACCTTAGATCCAATGCCAGAAACTAAAAATGAAAACCATTTGTAGATCTGAGAAAAGAACTCTCTCCAAAATCAAACCCAACCTTTAGATCTGAAAGCTATGTTGCAACCAGGTGCCTGATCCAGATGCATAGAGAAATTCAATTCAACAAGCAGCCATAACAATCCACAAATCTTCAAAAGCCAAACATACAAGCTCCCCAAAAAATCTTCTCAAAAACCTGTCTCCTCAAAAATGAATGCAATAATCTCCTAATAGGAATTTCATTCCCCAATTCAAGCAATCCCAAAAGACAACTCAAAAGCTAACTCCCAGTTAACTCCAAATTAGAAAATGACTCATAAGACAACTCCTAATCCAACTCAAACTCCAAAATTGAAAGTAAATACAATTAATTAATTAAAAATATCTTTTAAAAGCACAACTCAACTTGTCTTTTGAAAACTAGTTATCTTTTTGAAAAGAAACTCTTATTCAATTTTGCACATGTTATAAATAAAATTCATTTATTAAATAAATTAAATAATTAATGCATCACAAATTCATGCAATTAATTATTTAATCATTTAATAAAATATGCAAGCATAATACCATTCATGACATTTTCTAATTAAGCACATGTTAATAATTAAAACCCAAATTAAATAAATTAAATATTTAATACATCCTAAAGCATGTAATTAAATATTCAATTATTTAATAATACACTCAAACATAATTAATCCTAATTCCAATTTCATAATCAATTAATTCCAATTAATCAAATAATTGACTTTAGATAATTTTCTAAATTAAACATAGGAACATAATCAATCAATAAATTCAACTATAATCCTAACATTGATAACCATATAAAATCACCTACATAATCATAAATCAACTGAATCAAGCACAATAAGATCAAGCACAATCAAATTCAAGCAAACTGAAACCATGCACAGACTCAAGAATAGGATCCAGGAATTCATACCAACCAGGTGAATTCAGGTAGGGTAGTCAAACAGACACTTGTCCAATCCTAGGACAATTAGGCTAGGGTTAGGGTTTTGGGTCTGTGTATTATCTCCCCTCTTTACCATTGAGATGAATGTTTGTGGGCATGCTCACTCCTGCCAATTCAGGGAAGACAATGCCCTGTACCTGCAAACCTGACATCAAAAGATGAAGCATGTACATACAATAAATAATAGACAATGATAGGGTACGGTCAGATGTGTGGATCTCGACTATGTGAGTAACTATGCCTCCATCCTCTACCACACAAACACATCAAACAAATAAAAACACATAATCACCATACACATGCAAGTATGGGGTAAGTACATCATAATCAATATAAAACATGTAATCTAACATCATAAAACATCATCATCTAATCTATGCATACACCTGATAAACATATGATAATAATCCATCATCATCATTAATGAAACAATAATTGATCACATGGATAGTGACCTAAAAGAATTCGATCAATCACCTAAAACATGAAGTAACCTAAAAACAACCTACGGGTGGGTATTACAAATTAGTTGTATAATAGATTATTAAACTTTAAACTTTAAGCACCACAATATCAAATCCAATGAACACAATGAATGCCAACACAATAACATAATATTTTGGTCTCAGGGAAACCCTGTTAAAGGTAAAAACCCCGGTGGGAATTAGCACCCACAAATGATGTACTGAGAGTATAGTTATCCTTGTTAGAAGATGTAGCCTTGTTAGGAGCTTATTGAAACATTACAATACATAGTCCTTGTTAGAGGACAAACCCTGTTAGGAGTCAAGAACAGAAGGGAGGGCTCATTGTCCAAGGCTCACTACCCAAAGAAGGTTAAGTCCACCTTCAGAACTCATTGTTCACAACACAAGTGTATATGAAGAAATACACAATCTTTTGAACTATTTGACAACAATTGTCTTTTCTTGATTAGTTCCAATGAAGTCCACCAATAAACCTCTACTCTACATATAGCAAACACAAGCTCGCAGCTTAAAAAACCTCTCTATATCATATTCTTTTCATCCATACCTTTTCCAAAGAAAAGACCTTTCATTTATATGTTATTACAATTCTTATAAATAGGTCGTCCCATAAGGCTTTCCTAATTACAAACAATTACATAAAACCTTGCTAAGATACACATGGTATCTATAACAAGTCTACAATTATTATATTACAACAATTAAGGACCGACATCCTTAATTCAAGTTTTCCATCCATTATACAAGCTACATCTCTATATTCAGCTTCCAAATAGATCACCTTCCAAAGTAAACACCATAGCTGATGTCATCCTGAATTCTGTACCTTGTGTAGTTCATAGAACACTCTTCAATACTCTATCTTCCATCTTTGAAGTTCACATGCATTGATTCCATATCTTCTGAAAGATATACACAAAACACAAATACTAACTCTGTCATTTCTCACTATCATAGTTAGTGACCAGTCTTCACCAAAACATCTGTAACTCATCCAATACGAAGCAATAAATGATGCGATCTTAGATATAAGATCACAACATCCTCCTAAATTCTCATCTATCTTAGCAGCATCTGAAACATCTGTACAATGTTTGTACACTGTGATAACCAGTTTGATTCCTCCACAGAAACATATGTTGACATCAGTGAAAAAACAAAAATGACAAAAATATGAGTGCCCATTTAGTAATGTAGTGATTAAACATATTAAATGTCTCAGTCACCTCCCCATGTATTAGCAATATCCAACAATCTCCCCCTTTGGCATTGATGTCAACATATGGGAAAATCTTATCCCAAAGTTATATCAATCCAAAGTCCTGCAACCAACCAATCTCCCCATACAGTAGGGATTTTCTCATAGAAACACTCCCCCTTTGACAAAAATAAAAAAGGGTTCCATGAGTCATCAACTGCTCTTCAACATATTTCTTCCACGATCACTCCCCGTGAGGAGTAGATCCCTACATCTAGTCTAGATTATGATAAGGCTCTAGAAACCCTTGGACTGATACATCTCTGCATCATTTAATTCTGACTAGGAGGAGCTTGAACCCATAGCATACCTATGAGATATTCAAAGGCATCTTTTTGTAGTCTCTTTGTGGAGATGTTTGCAATCTACTCTTTTGTACTGATATATTCTAATTTGATTTCCTTTTCTGCCACCTTGTCTCTCAAGAAGTGATACTTGATAGCAATATGTTTAGTTTTGGAGTGCATCACTGGATTCTTTGATATATTCACTGTACTGGTGTTATCACAATGGATAACCACAGGCTCATCAAAAGTTATTCCAATGTCTGTCAGCATTTGTTTCATCAAAACAATCTGAGTATAGTTTATAGTAGCGACAACATACTCTAATTTAGCAGTAGATTGTGCTATACAATCTTGTTTCTTACTTAGCCAAGAAACCAAGTTTTTCCCAAGGAAAAATGAACCACCACTAGTACTTTTTTTGTCATCAATATTACCTACCCAATCAACATTAGTATAAGCATGAAGTTCAAAGCTATCATTTCTGTCATACCATAAGTTATAGTCTATGGTTCCTCTTAGATACCTCAGTATCCTTTTCACAATAGCTAGATGTGTTTCTTTAGGTTCTACCTGATATCTAGCCTCAATTCCAATAGAGGTATCCTTTTTTAAAGCACCACAAATTGGAAGATCCCATTTACGTATAAAAAATTGAGCTTGTAATTGTTAGGAATAACAGTCCAAAGTACAACTGAGAGGGGGTGGGGGTGAATCAATTATATGATAGAATATTAAAATTTAAACTTTGAATAGTAGTAATATCAGATCCAATAAACACAATGACACAATATTTTGGTCTCGGGGTAACCCTGTTAAAGGTAAAAACCCCATTCGGAATTAGCACCCACAAATGATGTACTGAGAGTATAGTATCCTTGTTAGAATATTTAGCCTTGTTAGGAGCTTATTGAAACTTTATAGTACATAGTCCTTGTTAGAGGATGGACCCTCTTAGGAGTCAAGAAAGAAGGGTGGGCTTACTATCTAGGCTCACTACCCAAAGAAGGTTAAATCCACCTTCAGAACTCACTATTCACAACACAAGTGTATATGAAGAAATACACAATCTTTTGAACAGTCTGACAACAACTGTCTTTTCTTGATCAGTCCCAATGAAGTACACCAGTTAACCTCTTCTCTACATCCAGTAGACACAAGCTCACATCTTTCACAATCTTCTTTACATCACATAAATTCTCACCATATCTTTTCCAAAGAAAAGAACTTACATATATACCCTATTACATTCTACATGATTAGGTCAGCCAATTAGGCTTTCCTAATTACATAAACATTTACATAAACTCTTTCTAAGATACACACGATATCTAAAACAAGTATACAATGACTCCATTACAATAATTAAGGACCGACATCCTTAATTTACATTCGCCAAACAAAATGCACACTACACCTCTGAAGTAAGCTCCCAAATAAGTCTTCTCCACATCACACACCATAGATAACATCATACAACATTCCATACCTTGCATTGACCAATGAACATTCTTCAGAAATTTTTCTTTCATCTCTTAAGCTCACATAAATCTAATCCATATCTTATGTAAGATATACCAAAAACACAAAGTCTCACTCTGTCAGCTTCCACTATCACTGTCCAATAACCAGTCTTCACCAAAACATTTTTAACTCATCCAATATGTAATATTACATGATTCAATCTTTGATATAAGATCAAAAAATCTTCTTGTACTCTCATTTGTCTTCACATGTTTTGAAACATCCGTACAATGTCCATAGACTGTCATAACCAACCTGTACTCTTCACAGAAACATATGTTGACATTAGTGACTGTATCATCTTAAAATGGAAGCACTTCCATGTTAAGAGCATTTATCCCTCTTAGTAAGTGGTTTGGGGTCATATTGGATGCCTTGAATTGGTCTTTGCTTTGATCTGGCTTTCTCCTCGCTTTCCACTTCTTTTCTGCTTCATTCTAGGTAAAATTAGGGTTAGGATCTTAAAGATTCTCCTAAATTTCCCTCTTCCATGGCTCTATTTTCTAGGTAGGATTTAGAAATGGATCCTCCTAGCCTTCATTTCAATAATTATAGGATTTTATGTCTATTCTTGACATTCTATCATGTTCTGGCATCATTTTTAGGTTTCTAGACATCCCTGGGACCTTCTAATTTAGTTTTGAGTCAACCTAAGAAAAAGATCAAGGTTGATCCTGACTAGGTCAGGGTCAATGTCAACTTTGACCCCTTTCTCCAAAATTTCAAATTGCAGAATCTTTGGGCTTTGGGCTTTCGGGAGATTTATTTTCCCGCTTCCGGGTCGACTATTTTGATTTTCGGGATGGTAAATTCTTTAATTGCATTTAATCTAGATATATTTTCTAAAGGTGAGGACCTAATTGGGATTTAATTCTCCAAGGTGGCCCATCTAGAGGAGTGTGCCCTAGATCACTATAAAAGGAGGCCTTCCTCTCTCATTTTCACATCAAGTTTTCTCAATCAAGCTCTCAAGCTCTCAAGGTGATTAAGAAAGCATCCATTCAAGCATTCAAGTCCTCTTCTCCATCCAAGTTCTCCATTGAAGATCAAGGATTTAAGCATTCAAGCTATTGAAGGGATTTGGTTCAAGCATTCAAGATTCATCATTAAAACCCTAGATCTAGCCATTATGATGGTGTGATCTTCCTTCAAGATCCTTTGTTCATCTTCAACATTCATTCTTCTATCAAGGTGGATTCCAAGAATACAATCATGGAGGTTTGATTTACATTTATTATTGTGTTCAAGCTTTCATATCAATATACTTGTTTACATTTCAAATACAATTGCATATCTATTGAATTGCATAGCTTCATTGTTAGATCCTTTTCTACTACTTGCTAGCATTCTCCATTTCAATTTCAATATTAAGGTTGATTCCAAACTGGGGTTTGACCAAGGCAAACCCCCTATACAACAAAAAAACCCATTTTCTTGTAGGTACAGGTGCAGAGTTTTGGATCTAAGAGTGAATTTGGATACCCTTTTTGGCAAACTTCTGGGATCTACGAACAAAATTTGAATTGGACTTCAAATAAAGAATGTGGTATTTGACCTTTTATGAGGGTCAAACCTGAGCTGAGCTATCTTGAGGAAAGATTTCTGGGTTTTCTCTGTCTCGGTATTTCCAGTCTAGGACAAGTTTCAAATTTTCTCAAAAGTGTACATAGACACCAGAACTCAACATTTTCTAGATCCGCCCTAATTTTGAGGTTAGTAGTTGTATTTCAATTATTTTAGATTTCAATCTTAATCCAACTATAGGAAAGTATAAGGTTTCTCTCTCTCTTTCATATTCTTCATAGATTGATTCGATTGTGTATTAACCTTTTGGTTGATCAAATTGGATCTCTCCTTTGGGAATTTGGATTTAGGAGTAAATCTCACATTTCCCCCACACACTTACACATATAGAGGTGATTCCAAATTACATCTATTCAGTGACAAACCACAAATGACAATAGTATGAATGTGTATTTAGTAACATAGTGATCAAACATATAAAATATATCAATCACCACCCCGTACATTAGTAATATCCAACAATCTCCCTCTTTGGTATTAATGTCAACATATGGGAAAATCCATCATCCCAAAGTTATATCAATCCAAAGCTCTGCAACTAAACAATACTCTCACAATATTCCTTCATACAATCTCCCCATATAGTAGGGATTTTCTCATAGAAACACTCCCCCTTTGACAATAATGGAAAAGGGTTCCATGAGTCATCAACTATTCTTCAACACCTTTCTTCCATGATCAGTCCACCTGAGGAATAGATCCCTACATCCAATCCAGAATATGATAAGGCTCTGAAAACCTCTAGACTGATATATCCTTGCATCATTTAGTTATGACTAGGAGGGTCCTGAACCCCAAGCATACCTTTGAGATATTCAAAGGTATCTTTTGGCAATGACTTTGTGAAGATGTTTTCAATTTGTTCCTTTGTACTAATATACTCTAACTTTATTTCCTTCTCTACCACCTTGTCTCTCAAGAAGTGATATTTGATAGAGATATGTTTAGTTTTAGAGTGCATCACCAGATTCTTTGACATATTCACTGTACTAGTGTTATCAAAATGGATAGCCACATGCTCATCAAAATTTATTCCAATGTCTTTCAACATTTGCTTCATCCAAAAAATTTGAGTGCAATTTATAGCAGCAACAACATACTCTGATTTAGCAATAGATTGATCTATACAATCTTTCTTCTTACTTAGCCATGGAACCAAATTTTTCCCAAGGAAAAATGCACCACCACTAGTACTCTTTCTGTCATCAATGTTTCTTGCCCAATTAACATCAGTATAAGCACAAAGTTCAAAGCTATCATTTCTATCATACCATAAGCCATAGTCTATTGTTCTTTTTAGATATCTCAATATCATTTTCATAGTAGCTAGGTGTGTCTCTTTGGGTTCTTCTTGATATCTAGCCACAATTCCAACAACATTAACAATATCTGGTTTGGTGTGAGTCAGGTATTGTAATCCTCCAACCATTGATCTGTACTTGGTCTAGAAAACACACTTTGATTCATCATCAAATGTCAACTTATTACTAGTCACCATGGGTGTACCAACTGGTTTACAGTCCTCCATTCCAAAAAATTTCAACATTTCTTTAAGATATTTAGTTTGAGAAATAAAAATGTCATCTTTACTCTAATTTATTTGCAGTCCAAGAAATATTTTCATTTCTCCAATCATGGACATCTCAAATTCATTTTCCATTTCTTTAAAACATTTATCACATAGGTCATCATTGCCTCCAAAGATAATATCATCAACAAAGACTTCTATTATCAAAACTCCATCTTCACTAGTTCTTAAATACAAATTACTATCAACATTAACTTTTCTGAATCCAAGATGAAGTAAGTACTTGTCTAACCTTGCATACCAAGCCCTTGGAGCTTGCTTTAGCCCATACAGAGCTTTCTTCAACTTGCATACTATGTCTCCATCTTTGCATAAAGGAAATCCATCAAGTTGTTCTATATACACTTCTTCTTCAAGATCCCCATTTAGGAATGTAGATTTCACATCTATCTGATATACCTTGAAGTTTTTATGTGCAACATAAGCCAAGAATAATCTTACAGCTTCTATTCGAGCAATAGGAGAAATTTTTTAAAAAAAATCTATGCCATCTTGTTGTGAATAACCTTTACATACCAGTCTTGATTTATTTCTTACTACTACTCCTTCTTCATTCATTTTGTTTCTAAAAACCCATTTAGTTCCTCTTAAATTTTTGTTCTTAGTTCTAGGAACCAATTCCCAAGTGTTATTTTTCTTTATCTAATCTAACTCTTCCTTCATAGCATTTATCCAAGATTCATCTCTACAAGCTTCATCTGTAGTCTTTGGTTCAACTTATGAAATCAAACAAATTTCTTCTCTAGCCTTTGATCTAGTCATTACTCCTTGATTAGTGTTACCAATAATTTGATTTTCAAGATGATTATTCTTTACATACCTTAGAGTTTTAGGAATCTTAGTAGCCTCATCATTACAAGTCTCATTTTTGCATTTAGTCTCAACAAGTTCTTCTTCTGCAGCAATAGCCTCTTTGATCTCTGTATTATGATTACAATCATATAATCTCTCTTGTATCTGAAACCTTTCATCTATCTTTACATTGTGACTTTCAATCATCTTCCTCAATCTCATATTGAAACATTTGTAAGATTTTCTCTTATTAGAATGGCCAAGGAAAATTCCTTCATCATTTATAGCATCAAACTTTGCTATCTCATCATCTCTCTTGATATAGCACTTACTACCAAATATTTTGAAATATTTTACAGTAGGAGTATGATTAAACCATAATTCATAAGGAGTCTTACTTTTACCTTCTCTGATTTGAGTTATGTTTAATGTGTATATCACTATCCCAATAGCCTCTCTCCAATGCATATGAGATACATTTCATTCAAGCAACATTGTCCTAGCAGCATCAAGTATAGTCCTTTTTCTTCGCTCGGCTATCCCATTCTATTGTAGAGTCCTAGGAGAAGATGTTTGTCTTTGTATTCCATGCTCTTCACAATATGAATTGAATAGGTCTGAAGTAATCTCTCCACCTCTGTCTGAACTCAAAATTTTTATCTTTAAACCTAATTCATTATCTACTTTTTCTCTGAATATCTTGAATTTATCAAATGCATTTGATTTCTCTTTCAAATAAGTAACCCACATCATTCTAGATAATTCATCAACAAAAAGTATGAAATACCTTTCACCATAGTATGATTTTTCCTTGTAGGTACACATAAGTCTGTATGTACTAGATCCCACTTTCCCTTTGATGTATATGCTTTGCTTTTATAACTACTTCTAGTCTGTTTTCCCATAACACATTCTCTACATACAATGTTAGATGGTTTCACAATCTTCAGTAGATCTCTTACTGCATTAGTCAAACTTTCCTTCACAATGTTATCAAAATTAACATGAAAAAATCTTCTATGTCATAACCAACTATCATCTACCTTTGAAACAAAACAAGAGGCTCTAAATGTATTTAATTCAAATACATTACCTCTAGATTTAGTACTAGTTGCAATCAACTTTCCTTCCTTACTTTTGATAAAATATTTACCATTATTGAATTGTAATTTAAACTTTTTGTCCATCAACTGTCCAACGCTCAATAAGTTATGCTTAAGTCCATCAACAAGTAGTACATTATTGGTATTAGTCTTTCCATCCAGAGTAATATATCCTACTCCTATGATAGGTTTAGGAATATTATCTCCAAACCTTACAACACCACCATCATACTTTACTAATTTAACAAAACTATTTTTGTCTCCAGTCATATGATGTGAACAACCACTTTCTATAATCCATTCAATTTTCTTATCAACATGTAACACTAAAGTCTTTTCCTCATGTACTCATTCATCTCTAATAGCAAAAAATCCAATCTCCTCATAATCTAAATCATCATCATCAGAAATACCTTCACTAGCATAATAACATTCCTTATCCTTCTTAGACTTTAAAAACTTAGGCTTGTACTTAGGAACTCTTGTAGGATATCTAGATTCCAAATGACCAACCTTATTGCATGAAAAACATTTCAAACATAATTTTCCTTCAAATTTACCCTTACCTCTCTTTTCTCTTCTAGTGATTAGTGCAACAAGTTCATCCATCTTTCTTTCTTCAACCATTATCTGTTCCCATTCCTCAGCATATTCTCCAAGCTCTTCTTTCAGGCTCTCACTAAGTTGGTGCTCCGAAGTGCATACATTATCTTCTTATGTGCAGATTCCTTAAATGCATATTCAACTTTAGGTATAGAGTCTCCCATTTTTGCAAATTCAAAAGTAGTTAGCTTTATAATCAATATCTCTCTGCTAAAGTTCAAAGTCAAAGGTGTAGTCTCTTGAATAGATAGATCCATAAACTTGTAAGCAAGAGTCAATGATCTAAGGATCTTCGCAATGAATTATTCTTCATCATAAGTGCCTCCATAGTTTCTGATTCTGATCACAACTTCTATAACCCTTTGAAGATAAGCCCTAATGCTTCCATCATCATTCATTTATAGCTTCTCCATCTTTGTTTTCCAGTTTTGTAACTTCGCTTGCTTGGTAGACTTGTCTCCTTCATATAGTGCTTCTAATCTTTTCCAAATCTAGTGTGCCGAACCCAAGTCTTTAACTTCAGTAAATTCTTCTTCAGAGAGTGCGTTGATCAATTCTTCTCTTGCAACCATGTTGTAAGAGAATAAATTCTTCTCATCATCGGTAGCTGCTGGCAAGTCATTCTTAGTATTTATAATCACCTTATTCTTTGTGATCAACCAATAGTCAATGCCAAACATAGAAAATGAGTTTGCATCTTGTTCTTCCAATTGTCAACATTTTTAGGATCAAATTTTGGACCATCCTTCCTATAGAATGCCATCACCAAGATCACCTCAAGCTGTTAAGCTTTCTCTCTAAGGACTAGTCGCTCTGATACCAATTGTTAAGAATAATAGTCCACAATACAACTGAGAGGAGGGGGGATGAATCAGTTGTATGATAGAATATTAAAATTTAAACTTTGAATAGAAGTAATATCAGATCCAATGAAGACAATGAATGCCAACATAATAACACAATATTTTGGTCTTGGGGAAACCCTGTTAAAAGTAAAAACCCCTATGGGAATTAGCACCCACAAATGATGTATATGTGTACATGTGTGCATATACACACCTAGGGTGTGTATATTCACACATATACACTTGTGTGTATATGTTTACTCAAGTTGTAGAGGGTTACATTCAAACCCTAGGGAAAAATTCTTGTCCAAGAGTTTAGGAAAACCCATACCCGCAAACCACAGCTGGGTAATTTCAATTTTTATTTAAATTTGTTAATGTATCATCATATATGTTCTTTGTTATTGTATGTTATATATATATATTTTAAAAAACTACTCTGTAAGGATACAAAGATAAATTTCTCAGATCACTTTTGGGTTTATTTTATTATGGCATACCCTGCATTTATTTACTGGTTTAAAAGTCTACAATAAATCTTCTTAATAGATTTTATCTGCAGACTTATCTTTTCCAAAAAATTGTATTTAGTTGCAGTATATATATCTTCTTTTTTTATTTGAAACTTTCTAAGTTTAAAAATAAACTGATATGTATATTTTTGTTTTTTTAGAAAAATAAGTAAAAGCTTTTTTTAAAAAATAATTTAAAAAAAATGGGAGGTCATGGGAAGGGCATGTTGGCTGCCGAAGTAGACCAACTCCCTTTACCTAGCCTCAAGAGGGTGGGGAAGCTGCCCCCGCAGCCCCCCACGATGGGGAAACTACAGTGGCAGCTCCATCCACCACAACCTCCTGCGAGGGAGACTATGGTGGCAGTGCTGCCATACGCAGCCCCCACCGAGGGTGTTGTGGTGGTAGCTCTTTCTACCATGCCCACCAGAAGGGACAAAACCCTCTCCATGTGGGAAAAATGAAACTAGGGCTTCGACCCTCAAATCTATTGCATTAAATTTTTGTTTAATAAATATTTTTATAAAGTTTAGTTTATAATCTTAATTATGTATTATGCAAAATACTATATATATTATAAATATTAATATATATATGTGTGTGTGTGTGTGTGTGTGTATACATATATATCATTATTTTATATACATAAATAAAGGAGTAAACAATAAATTTGGAATCAAAAGTTTTAAGTATAAATATGTTATTACATCAAATATGTAATAACCTATTTATATGTAAATATCATGAGAATATACATGGTTGTGTATATATGTCATTATAAATACATATGCATTTATTATTATTATTATTATTTAATCTAGGGGACATATAGATATTTGTAATTTCATATACATTTAATCATGAGTATATGTATACTTGAATGTGAATATACACTTAAAAAAATTTTCATTCTTATAACATGGTGAATATGTGAAATTTATTTATTATTAACCTTTTTTGCTTTTATGCTAGTAGCAGTGGTGCATGCTTTTGTGAGATGGTGACATTTCCTATTGGGTCATAGATTCGAGCTTCACTCAGATCATCAGAGTTTGCAGTACATATTCACACAACCGAATCTTAATGCTAGGTAGAGGAGGTGGATGGATTTCCTTTGCAAGTATGACTTTGATGTTCATTACATCAATGGTAAGGAGAATGTGGTAGCAGACACCTTGAGCAGGAGCATCATGAGCTTACAACTATGACTACTAGGACATATTTGAGAGGGCACATATTGCAGCAATTGCATGAGGATGGATTCTATTCCAAGGTTTTTCAGTTGGTTTAGGCTCAGAGGCCCCTTGAGGGGAAGTTCTTAGATTATACCCTAGATTCTAATGGCCTTCTTTGCCATAGAGGATGCATTTATGTACCTTCTTCCAGTGGGATGTGTGACTTCATTGTTCTTGAGGCACATAGAGCACCTTATGCAACGCACCCCAGAGTCAAGAAGTTACATGCAAATTTGAGACAAATATATCATTGGTTGGGTATGAGGACACAGATTGCATAGAATGTGGCTAGATGCTTGGAGTGTTAGAGAGTTAAGGTGGATCACCACCATCCAAGTGGGCTTCTTTATCCACATGAGATACCTAAGTGGAAGTGGGACGTTATATCCATGGAATTTATTGTTGGTCTCCCTATGTCATCTCGTCACCATGATGATATCATGGTGAGAGTGGATAGGTTGACCAAAGTAGCCCACTTCTCACCTATTCATACTACTTGCACAACACTTGCAGTGGCATAGGTTTTCTTGAGGGATATTGTCAGACTTCATGGCATTCCTCATATGATTATATCCGATAGAGACTCTCTCTTTACTTCATCTTTTTGGAGAGAGCTTCAGACCACTTTGGGCACCAGGCTCAACTTTAGCACAACTTATCATCTGAAGACAGATGGTCAAACTGAGAGATTCAACCAGGTGTTAGAGGACATGTTACACATGTATGTGATGGATCATCAGGTCATATGGGAGGAGTACCTACATTTAGTTGAGTTTTCCTACAATAATGGGCATCATACATCATTAGGTATGCCTCCTTACCAGGCCTTGTATGGTAGACCTTGCAGGACACCTTTGATTTGGGATAGGACTGAGGATAGAGTTTCTATTGGTCTAGAGTTAGTCAGATAGATGGAGCAGCAGGTAGATCTGATAAGGCGGTGTCTTAGAGAGGCCCATGATCAACATAAGAAGTATGGAGATGCTTGGAGGATTGATAGGGAGTATTTGGTTGGGGACAAAGTCTTTTCGAGAGTGCGGCCACATAAGAGCTCAATCCATTTTGGAAAGGGTTCTAAGCTGGCCCCTCGCTTTTTTAGACCTTTTGAGATTTTGGAGAGGATAGGCCTAGTTGCATACAATTTAGCTTTTCCACCTAGCTTATTGTGCATCCACAATGTGTTTCATGTATCTATTTTGAGGAAATATATTTATGATGAGTCTCATATCATTGATTGGGATGCTTTATAGGTGGAGCCAGATGAGCAACTGACTTTGGAGCCCATTCATATACTGGCACGCAGGACCCTGACCCTTCAAGGCCGAGAGCTGGATCAAGTTAGGGTTTAGTGGGATTTCTATGATGAGGTCACATTGTCTTGGGAGGACACAACACAGATGAGAGCTCAGTATCCCATTCTATTTGATTAACTCTAGGAGGAAGTTCATGCCTAGGGGGGGAGGATGTGAGGTCCTACCTTGACCCATCTTAGCTCGACTGATATTTTCATAGATGGACTATCTAGATGAAACTCTATTTTAGGATATTAGACCTATTTTGATTATGACTTCATACCATTAGATATTATGCGATTATTTTACATGATTATATGGATGATGATGTTAGACGTATCTTTATATGCTTAGGTTAGATTCATCCTGCTTTTATGATATAGAAGGATAATTGAATTTTGAATTCTGCATTTCGATTTACACTTTCTTATGAAATAGAAAATTAGATGGATAGGAAATTGATCTCCTAATGAATTGGTTTTTTATTTGATTTAGGGTTACTTGTTAAAGTGAAACTAAACTTACATGTGATGCTTATGGAAATAGGATACAATATGGTTTATGTATATGTTGAAATCGTGAAATGCAATTTATCAATGTATTCATATTTGAATGTTATTATGGATCCTTCTTTTCTTTCTATATGATTATATATGTGATTATTTCAGTGATACTGATATCTAATTGAGTGTGCAGGATTATGACCATGGTTTTAAATGCGGGGAAACAAGGTTGGATCAATGTGAAAATAGTAAAATTCCAAGGTCGACCCTATGAAGAGAATGACCTTGTTGTTATGTGTTTTTAATTTGTAAATGTGATGTATGAGTGTATGTTAATTTATAAGTGTATATATGTGCAAAATTGGATGAAATAATATGTGTTAAATGTAATTTTGATAATCCATTTGGCATGCCATGTGTGAATTTAAGTGGAGTGATGTGTTCCTTTTATTGTGTCACTTGACACCTATGCTTATGTGTTGGCATGCCTAAGTGGAATTGTTAGACTTAACACTACCCTTAGGTCACCTTGTGAGTTCTTAGGTGTGTTTACTTGATTAGGGAACCAAGGCATGAGTCACATCATTTCTCATTTTCGTGAGTTAAATTCACATGGGTTTTAGAGAGGTTAAAATGAGCCCTAGGGAGTGGTTAAGGTTAGTTTTAGCTATCCCAATGCATGTACATAGGTATGGGGGTCAAATTTTTCCTTTTTCATCACCCAAAGCTTCCAAATGGCCTCTTAAAGAGAGCCTTCTTTGAGAGTGACGAAATTGGATATGGTTTCAAGATTAGTCCTTTCCCCCATGTCTTGGTTTTACTCTCATTCCCTAGTTAGGGACAAGTGGAAAGGATACATCAACCAAGAAATATACTTCACATTGGGATGGGGGTAGAGATGAAAAGAATGTTTTTCTATTAACAAAATGGGAGGAAAAAGAGAGGGACTTCTTCTTGCATTTTTTGTTTTAGGTGGATCATCTTGGTAGAGGCTAGAAGCTGAGAGGAAAAAAGCTAGGAAGGAATTAGAGCTCATCATCAAATTCATCTTGCCATTGTCTCTTGGAGGAAGGTTAGTACATCTATCATGGAAGGCTATGTCCTATGTAATTGTTATGTTTTGCAAATTTATGTTGTATGTGTGTTGAGAGGTTTCAATTTTTGTTTGAGAAGTTTTTCTTGATTTTCTTTATGTGTGGTTTGAGAGTGCAAGACTATACTCAACCTTGGGAGGGTTTGAGAGTCTTGAGGGTGAAGGGGTTAGTTGGGAATTTACCATTTGTGTAGAGACCTTCCTCTTGGAGGAAGGAGATAGAAGCATGGATGTATGGGCATCCATGTAGCCTACTTTGGTTTTACAATTTGGGGGCCATAAGGAAAGTGATTGTGTATTATAAAGTGAGAAAGTTGGTTGTGTAGTTGAGCCTTGTGAAGGAAATGTTATGTAAAAAGGAAAAAAATTTCTTGTTTAAGTATGGCTTCTCCATAGGGATATTTCCACCTTCACCCATTTTTGGATCTATTAAAATCCTTTGTGCAAACCATGGGATTGTGAAAACTTGTGTTTATCATTGTTTTAAGTTTATGTGTCTATGTTGTATGATTGTCACCCATCCTACCTTATTTCCTCTAGCTCGAGGGTGGCCTTGTAAAGGCCTTGGCTGGGAGGTGAGCCTCCATGGTCAAGTTTCAATTGTTTTCTAATTATAGGTTGCATGGGTGTAGAGAGTGGAATAAAGTTGCAAGTTTGAAGTTGTTATGTACATGAGAAAGCTTTGTAATCTTGGATGAAGAAATGATTAATTTGTATTTGATTTATTATGTAAAATTCATTGGTGAAAGAAGTATCAAAGTTTTAATCTTGCATTAGAGATGTGAAATGATGGTTAATGTAATTCTACGTATTTGATGTAATAGGTTGAATTAAATTAATAAGTTGTTGGTTGTACTTTTCAAAAAGAAATAGTTAGTAGATTTTCCTTTCAATGGAATTATATATAGAAGGATGATGTACACTATAATTGATGAAATAGGTTGATTATATTTTAATTTGTGAGAAAAATATGTTGCTGGTTGTACTTGTAAAAAAAAAGATATGTAGTTGACATAATTTTCTTTTTAGCAAATGTATTATTTTGAGAAGATTTAAGCTCTTCATTATTTCCTTGGAAGGAATCATCTAAATAAGTTTGTCTTTCTACTTGTAAATGTTTTTCAAAAAAATATAGATCACTATGAAAATTCTTAAATGGTATAGTCTTATTGACACATTTAATTATGTTGTATATACATAGATGAAAAACTTGATGTGTGCATATTGTCAAAATGTGTTTTATATAAACAGATTAAATAAAGCATGTCAGCTCTATAGTAAAACATTATTTGTTCATATAAATATATTATTACATTTTAAATTTATTAATATATTCTTTTTTAAAAAATATACCTTACTGTTAGCATCTCCATTTAACTTTAATTTTATTTCCTTGCTAACACAATTTAATAAATTAAACATAAATATATATATTCCATTCAAAAAAATCATATGAACTATAACTGTGTATATGTACAAGAAGATGATTATTATATATGTATATAAATATACACACACACACACACACACACACACACACACACACACACACACACACACATATATATATATATATATATATATATATATATCTGTGTGTGTGTGTGTACCTATAATGGTATATATACTAATATGTATATATACTATATAATTTATTTAACAAAGTTTATTAATTAAAAAAAATTAAATTAGCAATTTATTTAAAAAAAGAAAACTTTTTGGGAGGGCTCGGCTGTGAACTGAGGCCCTTCCCCCCTTTCCCTTTGGCTACCCTGGTGGCCGAGCCACCACAGTGGCCACGCACCACTGTGCGTGGCCAAAGCCACCACAGTGGCCGAGCCACTGTGTGTGGTTGTGGTTGCCCAGTGGCCATGGGCAAGGCTGTGCATGGCCATGGCCGCTGACCCTTGCCCTTCAAAAGCATAGGGTTTGTATTTTCATTTTTTTAAAGATAATATATATTTAACAACACTATTTTTTTT
This sequence comes from Chamaecyparis obtusa, assembly GCA_027943335.1. Lineage (NCBI taxonomy): Eukaryota > Viridiplantae > Streptophyta > Pinopsida > Cupressales > Cupressaceae > Chamaecyparis > Chamaecyparis obtusa. Next base: position 620,386 of record BSBK01001861.1, read on the forward strand.
AATAAAAGAAAATACCCAAGAATGAAAAGAGGGGTATTTCTTTGTAGCCTAACAGAGATGATTCTTTAAAAAAAAAAGATTTATTCTATATCCAAGGATATATTTGATGGATATATACAGACTTTTTTTTTTATCATAAACCTTCTTGTGGGTATTGATGAAACCCTGGGTTGGCCATTAGTGTAGAGTGCTTAACCACTATAAACCTTGCATGACATATACACATGAGTGTATATGTGTGAATATACACACCATAGGTGTGTGTATATGCACACATGTACACGTGTGTACAAAAAAATTGTGTTTTTCATCTCTCCACGCCTCTGACCCATCCCTGCATCAAAAAAATGAAGAGATTAGGGTTTCGGGTGACTTTTAAATTTGGGCCTAACCCTAAATCCAAAATTAGGGTTAGGGATGCCCACCTTGGGATTTTCTCTTTTTATTTATTTAATTTTTGTTTTAGTTAAGTGGTGCTTTATTTTATTCCTTACTTTAGACTTTATTTTTAGTTTAATAACTTAAGTGACTTTAGATTGTCACTTTTAATTTAATAAATTTAATATTGTTTTATTTTATTTTCTTTTAGAGATTTGTAATTTGGAAAATTAAGTAATGGTGGGTTTATTGGTCAAGTATGAAATAATTCTATTAATTATTTTTAATAGCCTTATTAAATTTATCTAAGATACTAATATTGAATTAATTGTTTAAACTAAATCTTCACATTATTTTTGTATTAATTGAGGCTTGTGGAATATGACATAATAAATATATTTAATATCTTATTAAGAATTTTGGGGTATTTATTGATTATTATTAATAAATTGACCTTATTAATTGCTTTTAATAATTGGTTCATTAGGAATTAGTCTATTCATCAAAATTCCTAGGAGGGACCTAGGTGAAATTTTAATTGCCCCTAATATAATATTTTCATAATATTTAATTAGTAACTATAACATTTGTTATTTTAAATCTCTTGGAGGAAAAAATATAATGATTAATGAATTTTAAACCAAATTATATTTAAAATCAAGGGGTACATTCAATATTTTAAATCTAACATTTATTAACGTCCTTCTACCCCAAATAGTTCTCTAACCCTAGTATTGGGATAGGGTGATTTCTTTTATAATAACTTAATTTGGATTTGAACTAAGATAAATTCTTTTAGATTGTTTATGCCAAACATAGCTAGGGATTTTATTTGTCTAATACAGTCTGACGAATAAGGGATGTTGGCACACTAGCACATGCCATGATTCCCCTTGTGACTTGAATTGTGTTAGTCATTATGTCTCGAGTTTTATTTTGAGTGAACACTATGTGCAACCTAGAAGATGTTTAGTGTTCTTTTAAAAAACAATTGTTGGTGTATTTTGTCCTAGTATTTTGGGCATTACATTCCTGAGAGTATAGTATCCTTGTTAGAAGATTTAGCCCTGTTAGGAGATTATTTAAACATTACATAGACTCTGTTAGGAGTCAAGAAAAAAGGGCGGGTTCACTACCCAAGCTCACTACCCAAAGAAGGTTAAATCCACCTTCATAACTCATTGTTCGCAACACACGTGCATATGAAGAAATACATAATCTTTTGAATTATCTTGCATCAATCGTCTTTTATTGATCAGTTCCAATAAAGTACTCCAGTTAACCTCTTCTCTACATCTAATAGACACAAACTCACAGCTTTCACAATCTTCTTTACATCACATACATTCTCACCATATCTTTTCCAAAGAAAAGAACTTACATATATCCCTATAAAATTCTACATGATCAGGTCGGCCAATTAGGATTTCCTAATTATATAAACATTTACATAAACTCTTGCTAAGATACACACGGTATCTAAAATAGGTATAAAATGATTTCATTATAATAATTAAGGACTAACATCCTTAATTTACATTCACCAAAAAAAAAGCATGCTACACCTCTGAAGTCGGCTCCCAAATAAGTCTTCTCCAGATCACACGCCACAATTGACATCATCCAGCATTTTGTACCTTGTGCTGATCAAAAAACATCCTTTGGTACCTTTTCTTTCATCTCTTAAGCTCACATACACCTAATCTATATCTTCTGTAAGATATACTTGAAACACAGAGACTCACTCTATCGGCTCCCACTGTCACTGTCTAGTAACCAGTCTTCACCAAAACATTTGTAACTCATCCAATATGTCACATTACATGATGCGATCTTGGATACAAGATCACAACATCTTCTTGTACTTTTATCTATCTTCGCATTTTCTAAAACATCTGTACAGTGTCCGTAGACTGTCATAATCAGCCTATACTCTTCACAGAAACATATGTTGACATCAATGACAAACCACAAATGAAAACAATATGAATGCCCATTCAGTAACGTAGTGATAAAACATATAAAATTTATCAATCACCACCCCATGCATTAGCAATATCCAACAATAATTTCTTGGATGATAAGACATGATTTGAAAACATGGTCAATTTCTATTCACTAGAGAAAACTAAAATAAAAAGATGAGAAATTGATATCAAAAAACCTGCTCAAATCATATATGTGGAGTGAGAAGTAATCATTTCTTCTCATTGTTATCTTTGATATTGTAAGGTAAATCCTCTTCAATATTCTTTCACTTCTCTTATTTTTAAAAATGCGTCATTTGATTCAAACCATACTTAATAGTAATAACAAAACAAACCAATAAAGTCTAAATATTCATCGAATTAACTCTATATTATATTTATTTGAAATGTACATATTAAAAGAAAAAAAAACATTAGATTAAAGAAATTAGTGTCTTTAAAAAAATTTGCACCTATAGCATAATTAAACCCTATATATTTAATAATACCATTATTTTTTATGAAACTAATATAACATAACAAAAGGTTGATGGATTATTTCAATCTATTCAATTTATGCATAGGAGAAACATGATATAAATGTTATTTAATATAATAAATTGAATAATTTATTCTTTCTTATTAAATTATAAGAATTTATTTTTCTAGTCATGTTAAAAGTTTACCTAATTCATTGTAGTTTATCCCCCTGCCCAATTTATTGGTCTAAAAAAAGATTACATACTTTTAAATCATTTTAATATAAGAATGTAAATAACTAAATTAAATGAGCACTTTTATCTTTTGTTTGTTATTTCTTATTTTTATCAAAGTCACATCTATTTCAAATTATAAAAAAAAATTGTTGGTGTATTTTGTCCTAGTATTTTGGACATTACAGTCCTGAGAGTATACTATCCTTGTTAGAAGATTTAGCCCTGTTAGGAGATTATTGAAACATTATAGTACACAGTCCTTGTTAGAGGAAAAACTCTGTTAGGAGTCAAGAAAGAAGGGTGGGCTCACTACCCAAAGAAGGTTAAATCCACCTTTAGAACTCAATGTTCGCAACACAAGTGCATATGAAAAAATACACAATCTTTTAAATTATCTGACATCAATTATCTTTTCTTGATCAGTTCCAATGAAGTACACCAGTTAACCTCTGCTCTACATCCAATAGACACAAGCTCACAGCTTTCACAATCTTCTTTACATCACATACATTCTCACCATATCTTTTCCAAAGAATAGAACTTACATATATCCCTATTAAATTCTACATGATCAGGTCAACCAATTAGGATTTCCTAATTATATAAACATTTACATAAACTCTTGCTAAGATACACACGGTATCTAAAATAGGTATACAATGATTCCATTACAATAATTAAGGACCAACTATTAATATGATTTAGAACAACAGAGAGGGGGGGTGAATCAGTTTTTCTCAGGTCTTGATGTATAAAAAAAACTTACAAACTTTTCCTTAAATCAGATCCAATAACCAAAACAAACCTGGTCATCACTGATTCAATAATAGAAACATATAACAATGCAGTCCACTACCCAGCTGTAACTTAACTTGTAAAACATAGAAATGTTCAAACCAAAACATTCACACAAGTATTAACACTAGGATTTATAATGGAAACCCAATGTGGAAAAAATAACTTTATAACATGCTACTATTATTTTCACTCTTCTGAAGTGAGCTCGGTTAAAAGCCAACCCTGTCAAAGGTTACAATACACACCATCAGGTGTGACCCAGTTAAAGGATTTCAATCAGCTTGTTAAAAGTGAGCCTTGTCATAGGACTTACATACACTCCATTAGAATGCAACCTTCTTCAAAGGATTTAACATATGACTGTTAGGTCAACCTCTGTTAAAAGGATTTTGATTGTTACAATGGTTTTAAAGTAGCAGAAATATTTATCTAAAAAATATACAACTCACTTTGCAAATATCAGATCCGATTCCATACACTAATGTTGGTTTATTGACTTTGAAACTTTTCCATCTCCATCTCTGATCTACTCAAAACTTTTCTTCAAGTAACCACCACAATTCTCCTTCAACCTTTCTTGCTTATACAGTCAATAAAACTTTACTAATCTTCCAGCATTCTCTTTTTTCACCCATGCACTTGCATATCCAAATGCTCAGGTTCCCTTTATACTTTCCTCAATTAGGTTAACTCATCTTATGCTGCTCAATCTCATTCGTAGATCTTAGGGTTAGGTCAGATTCATTGAATCTACCCACTTCATGTTCTTCAACTCCTTTTCTAGAATCATCTCAAATCTCTTAAAGATTTACAATAAAACATTTTACAGTGCATTTAATGCTTTCAAACAATCAATAAATAAAGTCAACACATTTTACATAATCTAAGAATTCAACAATGTCAGCTCCAAAACTAAATTCTCTTCAAATATAAAAATGCTGATGCTTGGTCAATACTATGATCATCTACCCGGTCTTCATGTAGAAAGCTCGATCATTACTAAAAATGTTTCCTTGGCTTACATGATCTTCCTCGACAATTAACTGTTGCTCGATCGACACTAGAATTTTGCTCGACATACACTGACTCGGTCGACACTAACATTACTTGGCTTAAACATGATTTCTCCATTTTTTCTCGGTCAAGCCTACCAGTTTAGTCTTCAGTCTTACTAAGATAAACAATACATTGTCTCATCATTGTACAACATAGTCAAGTACACTTTGTAGTATCAAGATAACTCAACCTTTCCCTAGGTGCTATTGTTACCAACCTTGCCTAGCCCCTTAGCAACACTCAAATAGATATAGTACTTTCCTAAGTAGCAACAGTCTTACCAATTATGGTTTGACATCAATGACAATACAACAATTGTTTCAATTGCAATTTCCAACATCGACATCCTTAATTTACATTCGCTAAAAACAATGCACGCTACACCTCCGAAGTCAGCTCCCAAATAAGTCTACTCCAGATCACACGCCACAGCTAACATCATCCAGCATTCTGTACCTTGCGTTGACCAACAAACATCCTTCAGTACCTTTTCTTTCATCTCTTAAGCTCGCATACGCCTAATCTATATCTTCTGTAAGATATACCTGAAACACAGAGAATCACTCTATCAGCTTCCATTGTCACTGTCCAGTAACCAGTCTTCACCAAAATATTTGTAACTCATCCAATATATAACATTACATGATGTGATCTTGGATATAAGATCACAACATCTTCCTATACTCTCATCTCTCTTTGCATTTTCTAAAACATTTGTACAGTGTCTGTAGACTGTCATAATCAGCCTGTACTCTTCACAGAAATATATGTTGACATCAATGACAAACCACAAATGAAAACAGTATGAATGCCCATTCAATAATGTAGTGAATAAACATATAAAATGTATCAATCACCACCCCATGCATTAGCAATATCCAATAGTAATTTCTTGGACGATAAGATATGATTTGAAAACATGGTTGATTTCTATTCACTAGAGAAAACTAAAATAAAAAGATGAGAACTTGATATCAAAAAACCTGCTCAAATCATATATGTGGAGTGAGAAGTAATCATTTCTTCTCATTGTTATCTTTGATATTGTAAGGTAAATCCTCTTCAATATTCTTTCATTTCTCTTATTTTTAAAAATGCATCCTTTGATTCAAACCATACTTAATAGTAATAACAAAACAAACCAATAAAGTCTAAATATTCATTGAATTAACTCTATATTATATTTATTTGAAATGTACATATTAAAAGAAAAAAAAACATTAGATTAAAGAAATTAGTGTCTTTAAAAAAATTTGCACCTCTAGCATAATTAAACCCTATATATTTAATAATACCATTATTTTTTATGAAACTAATATAACATAACAAAAGGTTGATGGATTATTTCAATCTATTCAATTTATGCATAGGAGAAACATGATATAAAGGTTATTTAATATAATAAATTGAATAATTTGTTCTTTCTTATTAAATTATAAGAATTTATTTTTCTAGTCATGTTAAAAGTTTACCTAATTCATTGTAGTTTATAGAGGCTGCCCAATTTATTGGTCTTAAAAAAGATTACATATGATTACATACTTTTAAATCATTTTAATATAAGAATGTAAATAACTAAATTAAACGAGCACTTTTATCTTTTGTTTGTTATTTCTTATTTTTATCAAAGTCACATCTATTTCAAATTATTCATATTAACTTATAGTTTGGTTTCAAGATATGTTTTTGATATGATACTTCATATCTTTTTCATTCCTATTATGAGTTTTACTCATTAATTTGGAATACTATCTTCAAAAAGTCAAAACTATTTTCTTTTGTCCCTGTGTATGGAGTGCATGTGGGGTTGTGTATAATGAATCTTAAACCACTAAAATAATTTTCATACAATTATACAAGTTTAAAATTGAATTGTCACCCATCATTATTGAATAGTCTAAAACCTTATTCATGTACTTGTTATATCAAAATGCACGTTTAAAATATGATAGAGAACCATAATAGAAAATTATTATCTTTTAATTTAAAATAAATTTAATGATTAAAATACTTAAAAATTATATAAATGTCCTTGTAACTAACAATTTAAAATTGCTCCTTTCTAATTTAAAACAAAAATATAATAATAAAAGTACTTTAAAATTATATATATATACACATATATACATACATATACATATACATATATATAGATATATATACCTATATATATATATATATATATATATATATATATATATATATATATATATATATATATATATATATATATATATATATATATATATATATATATATATATATATATATATATATATATATATATATATGTAAGAATATATATGTATGTATGTATGTATGTATATTTATATGTATATGTATATGCATATGTATATGTATATGTATATGTATATGTATATGTATGTGTGTGTGTGTGTGTGTGTGTGTGTGTGTGTGTCTATATATATATATATATATATATATATATATATATATAATACACACAACCAATATATAAAATTATGAATTTACTTACATGACTACATACATACATATATAATGTTTAATTTTTTAGGGGTAAAATAAGAACTATTTTGTGTTGGTGGTCAATGTAATAAATTATCAAAGCACATAGTCAAATTTCAAGCATGTTACAAATCCAAAATATTTAACTTCATTCTTCCCAATGCACATGCACTTATATTACTATAAATTGGAATTAAAAGAAGGTTATTAAATACAAATTGACTAAAAATAAGGTCTATAGAATATAATTTTGCATAAATGTCTTTATGTGGCTCAAGACCCCACATATTTCTTTGGATCTAAGGTATTGCTTTATGTTTAACATTAAAATTATTCCCATCTAATTTTTAAAATTAACTTTTTTAAATTATTGAATACTTTAATTATTCTCCATGATTATTTAGGATCAAAATGATTCTTAATCTTGTATTGAGTTAATTGTCTTAGACTAATGAATAATTTAAAGTAGTTATTCTCTCCATGATCCAAATAATTCTTAATCTTAGAATACAATGCCCATAAATCATTGGTCATAGTGCTAACCGAGATAGATTTCTAGAAGGAAAGTACCCACACTTATAAATTACCTTAGCTAATTAAACCTTTCAATTAGTTAGATAATAATGAATTATATTAGATAGAGATGTTGGAAATAATAAAATATCAAGTTGAAACAATTTAATGTGATAATTCAAATTTTGAAGATGTGATATCATAGATGTTAAAAATTTATTTGTTAATGTATTCATTTTTTTTTTAAAGTTCAACTTCGGCTAAGAGCCAAGGATTGAGGAGTATTGCCACTATTGTTGAGCTTGCTACCATAAAGATGAAGGTTATAGCACTTGAAAAGAAGATGGTGAATATTTCTTGGTTTAGCTTGAAGGCAATGTGTAGGTACCCCACCACACTCTATTTGTTGTAGAAAAAGGTGCTTAGGAAGGATGGTGATGATGAAAAAAAGTGAAAGGATTTGTGTAAACTCTTCACTAAGGACTAGGGGAGCCTATTTTTTTAGCCACTTGGCTATTTTTTGTTTATCTTTCAAAAAATTTAAGAGTTTACTTATGCTAGTTTTATTACTTTGGTTTACTTTTGATAGTAAGGATTGTTCTACTATTTATGTGATGTTAATGAATTTCCAAAGCTTCCTAGAGAATGTTTGGCTAAAGGGTCTGCACCCTACTTTTTTTTCTTATTAATATAAAAAATCATCATATTAAATTTACATGTTCTTTAGTTTTTGTCTTTCTATATGGCTTGTTCACTTCAACAATATTTTGAAAAGGTTATTAGAATAACTGAGAGGGGGTTGAATCAGTTATCTAGTGTCCCAATACAAAATGTATTATCCAAAAACAAATACTTAAAACTTCTGATACTCGGTAACTTAAAATATTGTACTGTCTATACTTTTACCGATTACCAGTCTAAAAAATATAGTAGTTACCAATCAAATCAAATATGCAACATGCAAATATGACATCAAACAAACATCACAATCAACATATAACACAAGAGATTTAATGTGGAAACCATGTGAAGGGAAAAACCACCTGGGACTAGCAACCCAAAAATATTCACTCTTCTGAAGTGAGGTCAATGAAGACCCAACCCTGTTAAAGGTTACAAACACATTGTTAGGTGTGACCTTGTTAGAGGATTTTAGACCAACCGTTATCATCCAACCAGCAGTCACTCTGGGGTTGATAGGATAACAATGTTCATTCTATGAATGATACATAAAACACTTTCTTAGTCCAGTTAGTTAAGAGATTTGACTGTGTACAATGGTTAAAATGTAACAATAGGTGATCTACCTTAATAAAACTTCAATTGAAAATGTACAGATCAATGTTAAGCTCATTCAATCCTCTGATCATTAAATCAATTCTGTTCCAATCAATGTTTAGTAATTTACTGTCGCTTAGTAATAGCTTCCTATCGCTCGGTAAAAACTCTGCAGTTCGGTTCTCACTAACCAGTTTGATCAGGTATGCATGAAAACTTATTCATGCAATAATTCTACAGTCTCCTCCTTCCTTCATTACCATTCACTATGAAATCTCTAGTCTCTTATATAGATAAGTAAACCATTTTCTAAATTTTGCCACTTAATCATCTTTGTTGATTTTGTCACTTAAACATACCTCAGCTAATGTGTCAATAACACATTTGATTCTCATCCTTTAGATCTTTCTTGAATTTTTTTAGTCGTCGATCTATGTAAAAAACATTATTTGTTACCTTGAAATCATACACTTTCCATCTCATCAATCTTATCGGCTAAGCTAGTCATTTAGTTCCTCTATTCTACTCAGTTAACAAATAAATGCATCAGTGAACACAAGCTCAGTTTACACTATTCTCGATATACACTACACTTCGTCGGTGTACACTGAAATGCTTCATCAACTGACAACACTGCTTTGTGTCTTTCAGCTCTTTTCCTCATCATAGATGAATGAAACATAATCAAGTCAATATCATAAGGTCATAGACTCATCAACAAGTTACTCAAAGTATTCTTTATCCTCATCTTTCATATCCATCTTCCTCATGTAGATATTTTTGTACTTCATCTCTTTCACTACTTTACTAAAGATGTTTCGGTATAGTAAGTTACAAGATAAGTGTTGTCAAACTAGTTGACATCAATGACAACATAATACTGATTTAATCATATTACATATCTAATCAATCAGCTCGGTGATCTTAAATCACAGATTCTTCAATCAAGTTCTAAATCAGTTGTAGTTCATCAATCTCTCCCTTTGGCATTGATGGCAACTCAAGTAATATGAAATATACCATACACATACCAAACATGTATTTTACAACTCTATGAACAAATGTTGTACAAGCTCTCCCTAGCTTAATATGTTTAATCACTATGTTACTCAACAAAATTAACAATGCAGCTTTAACATTCTGCAGATATGATCTTTTCAACTCTCGGATTCCTTCTTTTGTTCTTAGTAACTAATCTTCAATGTTCTTCCTTTCTTCCAGATTATCTCTCCCTTAGATAGTTCTCATCGGTGTATATTGTTTCATATTATTTATCTCTCCCTTTGAAAACAATGCCAAAGAAACAAATAAACACACTGCTCTTTATTATCCAAGTAACTCTCTATTGTCCAATGCATTCTCTGTATCTCTGTATACTGATATCCCAATCTGTTTTAGTTCTCCAAACTTATCACAACCTTGAACATGATCCAAAGTGTGAACTATGTTGCATCAACATGAATGATCTTCTGATAAGATTAGGCTGATGCAACATCCAGATCACATTAGTGACTAGTAGATAGGGGATGGGCCCCTAGTCTAGTCCTTAAGTACTCAAATTTATCCTTCGATAGAGCCTTTGTAAATATGTCTGCAAGTTGTTCTTTTGATGTAACAAATTCTAACTTCACTTGCTTCTCCTGTACTTGTTCTCTTAAGTAGTGATACTTAATAGATATATGCTTTGTCTTAGAGTGCATCACTAGATTCTTTAAAATATTAATTGCACTGGTGTTGTCACAATATATAATCACCAGCTCAGTGATTACCTCATTCATACCTTCCAAAACTTGTTTAATATATGCAATATTTGAACAATTTGTAGCAGCAACAACATACTCTGCTTAAGCTGTAGACTGAGAAATGCAAGCCTTCTTCTTGTTGGAATTAGGAGAGATAGGAACTGAGAGGGGAGGGGTGAATCAGTGCCTTCAAAACTTTTACTTGTAAACCTTTCAGATCTATAACCATAAACAGTGATAACCGACCAAAACAACTTGAATCTAATTGCATGAATCAATCATCCATTTAACTTAAGTAAGTAAACAATATGAAATCAATATCATAATCACATGACACAAGTATTTTGGTAATGCAAAAACCCTTGTTAGAATGTAAAAACTATGGTGGGGATGACACCCACAAATTCTTCACTATTGTAGATAGAAAAGGTTTGCCTGTTAGGGCTACAAGTTTCGATCACTTCTGATGATCTTACCCTGTTAGGGGTGACATGTTAGATTAGCTAGATCTACCTAGTTATAGGATTTTAATAGCACTAATGAAGTGTGCACTTAGTTAAGAGATTTACACAAGACTGTTAAGTCTACTTTGTTAAGAGATTTTATCCAAAAACTCTATTACAATTGTCAGAAAGAAATAGGTAATTATCTACTATTTGACACTCAATTGTCTGATACAAATCTATAAGCTCTGATAAAATTATCACCTTACTTGTGATGAATCTCTTCTCTGAACTGCTCGGTAGCCTCTACTGATTCTACTCAATATGAATTCCTCTGTACTCGATTCTTCTTTGTTAATTGATAGACTTGAAGATAGGCAATTGCTTCAAGTTCTCTGTGATTCATATATCAGCTCACACCAAAAATGATGTGAACACACAAATATATAGTGTTCTATTTTTGCCGCTTAAAAAAAATTAGGTTATACAATATAGTCATAACCCTAAGATCTACGATGTACAATAATAACCTAGATCAACTATTACAAAAGATATACATTGTATTTAATGAATATCATTACATTAAATGTTCCTCAATCTTGGTAAAACATTTTATGAACTATTGTAACCATTTGCATAGAAGAATGTGCCATTCTTTATTACTATGCCATTTCTTGTGATCCTTGGTAAACACTATGTAAACTGATCGGTGTATACTGCGATGCTCGGTGTTTACTGTGTGTCGGTATCAGTGTCTTCTGGTGCTTGGTAAAATGTATGCTGCTCGGTATACCGCTTTACTGACTAGTCTATTTTTCTTTATGTTACTGATTATCTTATTGTAAGTAACCAACTGATATCTTTACAAACCTTTGGTACTAATGACAACCTTAAAAGCTCAATACAGATAACAATCTCCCCCTTTGGGATTAGTATCAAAACTCTGAATGTATATAGACAAAAAATTTTGTATAACTTATATCTCCACCATATACATAGACACATCAAAAAATCTTCTAAGTACTTCTAAGTACTCCCCCTCGGTGCATGCTCCCAGTAATATATAGTATACTAGTAGCTATGTACATATTTGGCATAACAGTTGATACATTGTTTTCCCCCTTTTTGATAGTAATGCCAAATACAAAAAAAGTTTAAGTAGTATACTCACAACTTGTCAAAAATTGACTGATGGGTTTTCTTCACCGACTCCAAGAGGTTGTCCCATTCCTCTTTCATGTTGGTGAGAGCAATGTGCTCAAGACCGACTTGTGCATGCATGTCAAAGATGTTATCTAACACCGAAATTTTTGGTGTTGCAACTAGTAGCTTGTCTTTGACAATATGTGCCTCAAAATTTTTTAGGTATGGAATGAGTTTGGTTTGCAACTCAGTAACTTGATCTGTTATGTGCTCTTCTTATTTCTTCAAATCTACTATCAACCGCTGTAATACCCCAAAAATGGGCTATAAGTTCATTAATCCCCTACATCTTCAATTCGAATGAAATCGACATCAAAGTCCTAATCTAAGGCACATCTGGACATCATCAAATCTAATTGATTATCTTAAATTCTGCATCAGGGAATATTCCTAGTAATATTCCTAATCATCATAATTATCTTTAATTTTATAATTATTTGGCAATAAATCACATTTATCCTAAAGTTTGATTAATTGAATATTTTCATATTTAATTAATTAGATTTAATATTTGCCACTTAATTGTGTAATTAAATTTAATTCTATCTATTATTAATTGTATTATTTAATTTTGACAATAAATCTAATATCATATGAATAATTGATTAAATTCTTATTTAATTAATTAAAACAAGTTGTCATTATTTAATAATATAGTTTTTAATAAAAGTTTGATTAAATAATTGATTAACCCATAAATCAATTATTTTATTTCAAAAAGCAGTTAAGTTGAGAATAAATCACTTTATTATTAAATTAATTCATAAATAAAACATGCACAATCATAAAAGCAGACAACTATCAATTATCAATTAAAGCTAAACTCTATTTTGAGTTAAAACTTAGCTTTTGCATGTTTTTGTGAGTTAATTATCCTTTATTTAAAAATAACTCAAAAATCAACCTGAGTTATTTGAGTGATTTATGGCTTTTTTTCCCATGCACCTCCAAAACCCTGGATTTCTATAAAAACAAGGCTCAGCTCTTCATAATTCATCTCTCAATCATCTCTCAAATTTGCATCCAAGCATCTCATAATTTTGCAAGCTTACTTTGCCAAAGTCATCCACAAAATTTGCACAATCACGTTGGAGAATTGGAATTGAAGAATCAAAGCTCTTGCGAATCGACATCTTTGTGAGATCAATCTTATTTTTGCATTCATATTGTATATCATTGTTAGATTAGCATTGCATATCAATTTTCAATAGCATTCATAGCATATCAATTTCATCTAGCATAGATTTCATATTAGATTAATCATTCATATTGCATAGAAAATATCAAAAAAAAAATAGCTTAATTGCATTCATATTTCATATCTAGATCAATTGCATTCAAATCTTTCATTTAGGTGTCATCTAGGTCACTGATCTCGATTACAATCTGAGAACATCAATCTCGCACCTACTAGAAGGCAGTAAATCGCTTGGTTAGAGTAGATTTTAGTTTTGCACCATTTTGATTATAGCTAACCTCTAATGTTTTACTGAAGTGTTGTGTCTATAGATCAGGTACAAAATTCACACACACATTTCTGGTGCCCACTGTGGGGCAACCCACCTTTGCATGCTGGTTTTGATTTTTTTTGGGAGCTAAAACCCCAAAGTTTCAAAGATTTAATTTTATCTCCCAAACGGCTTGGATTTTTGGTCTGAAATTTTTTTTTCAAGTTGGTGACATATCAGGGAAGCTTTGATAAAAAATTCAAAATTTTCTAAAATTTTTTGAATTTTTAATAATTTGTTTTCAATTTTTCATAAAAAATTTATTTTCAGTGCAAATCAAAATATTTTTTGGAAATTTTTACATTTTCAGAAATCTCTTCAAATTCTAAAGGGTTTCTATTATTTATGTTTTAAATTTGGATGAAATTTAATAGCTCAAATAGTCAATTTGCAAAACCTAGTCTGTTTTGATAAAATAGGTCTCTAGGGCACAAATGAAGAGATTTTTTAAAAAAATTTGTATTTTTGGAAAGCTATCTATTTTTTAGTATGGGTCTCTATTCTGAATTTCTATTTTTGTGGCCAAAATCATATCAAAAAAATTAGATCTTGTTGACTAGGTCAAATGCAGCAAAAAAAATAAAGTTTTGTGATGGGTATGCACTTATTTTTTTTACATGGTTCAATGAATGATATGAGTTGTCATTTGGGTTAATTTCTGGTTATTATTGCTGATAATAATTGATTTTTAGAGCTAACCCTATGGTTTTCATAAGTTGAATATATTTTGCATATCTTGTTTTCTTGTTTGCTTGTTGGGGAGTTTGTCACTTGCTTGCATGGAAAAGCTCAACAAGAATTGCTAAAAATCAGGTAAAATCTACTAAGTGCATTGAAAGGATCCTAGGTATTCTCCTTCATCTAATAAAATTTCAATTTGGCCTTAAAATAAATCTCTCATGTGTCTAGCTTGGGTGATTCTTTTCATGCTTTTATTCTACACACTTGCATAATTGATACTAGGTTGTGACCCCTTAAGGATTCATTAAGTAGTCTTAGATACTTGTGATTGATCTTGATTGCTATCTTGGGTTATTGGACTCGCTAATCCACCGGCCCCTCATTTTCGCCCCGTGGTTGCAATCTCAGCGCCATAAAGGGGAGGGGTCAACAGGACATAAGCGTTAAGTGTTCCACTTGGCAACCCTTTTGTGCTTTTAGGAACTCACTTGTTTTCTAAGTTGGGGACTCATTTTCAGCTTGTGTGAGGTGTTAAATGTTCCACCTTGTGGACTCATCTCATATTTTCTTTAAGCATTAAGTGTTCCTCTTTCTTCTTTTTGGGTACTTTTGGTAGATTTGCTTTTAGGAATATATCTGTGCTCACATAGTAATTAGGCCCTATGAACACTATTCATGATTCTTGAGAGATTGGATTCCTAGAGAAATCTTTCTTGATGATAGAATCCTTGTAGGTAGGGAGGATACTTAGTGTGTTTCACATTCAGCTTGGTTAGTGCGTCTTCTCTTATTGATCGACACATTCTCTCTCCAGAGAGGTTGATAGATCACATGGGGTTGATATCACGAGCTTTGGTGAATCAAAATTGGTTAGTGCATCTTCTCTTATTGATTGATACATTCTCTCCCCAGAGAGGTTGATAGATCACGTGGAGTTGATATCACAGACCTTGGTGGAATAAAACTTTGTCTTACCATGTCGGATTAATCTACTTGCTTTGTTTGGGTTAAAAGTGAAAAGGTGTCAAAAACCTTGGATCTGGAGCCAAGTTCCCTTGTGGTATAAATCTGTGAGTCACCTTTAGAGAGGGTTAACCGTAGCAGACAATCCCTTCACAGGGCAAACTGCATTGACGGAACCTCAAGCAGTAATAGCCATTTTCGCCATGGTAGTGACAACTGCTATATAAATGTCCTTGTGGAAGAAATCTCCATGGGTATGGTTCATTGTTGGGTTGTCAGATCTCCCTAGCAGCTCTTGAAGATTAAGTTCTCAGACTGTGTCAAAACCCTAGTGCATCAGGATTGGAGTTCACCCCTTTGAATCATAAAAGTTGCAGAGTCAAACCATTACTAAAAACCCTAGAGAGGCCAATTTTTCACTTTCAGGTATATGTGTGTTATTGCAAAACTTTTCAGAACATACACAATTAGTACTCTCAAAGATTAGCACAATTTGGTCACTTGATTGTTCATGCGCAAGGTTGCTTTTTCCCTTGTTCATTGTTTTCAGACATGCTTAGAATCACTTGCTTGCTATTCTACATGCTTGTTTATCTACTTGGCTATTAAAAATGATAAAATCTGGTATAACTTTCAAAATCTGGACACTACAATTTGCAAACAATCCAAAATTGAAGACCTTAAATTTTGCAAAAATTGACATCAAATCCTTTTCTGGAGTCAAAAGTCATCTCAAGAGGTCAGAAAGTCATACGAGTTTCCATCAAGTGTCATTTCATTACAACCCATCTGTCGTATGATTGAGTACCTAGTGTTGTATGATTGAGTACCTAGTGTCGTACGAGTTTCCATGCCAGGAAATTCTCAAAGTCAAAATCTTGCAACTGTCGTACAAGTTTTGAAACTGTCATTTCATAGCATACCCACTATTGTACGAGTCTGCAGAGTGTCATTTGGCAAAATTTTGAAGAGTTGTCAAAAAATTGTTAGAATTGCCAGATATTTAGCTTTTTCAGCCTATTTCCAAAATCTGTCATACAAATCACTGTGTCAAGAACAGAGCAGTAGCTATTGAAAATTAGTACACATGTCTCAAAAAATCAGTACACAAGAGGAAGAAGCTCTAATCACCGCTATAATGAAGCAGCTGCAAGCTATGCAAGTCCAGCTTGACAAACTTGAGAAAGAAAAGGAACCTAAAGAGTTCTCCATGGAAACTCTATGCTCTTTTCCATTTGATAAAGACTTGTACATGTCACCATGCCCTCGGAAAGAATTTGAGTAATGTGATAACCCTTATGATACCTCTTCCACGGAGAGTGACACATCAAGCTTTGGAAACTATGATGACTATGATGACAGACAATGTAATGATACCTATGACAGCTCTATTCCTAAGAATCCTCCTCATCATTCATTCCTTCTTACTACAAATGGGCCATCACATTGGATAGATCATGATGGTGATCCATATGATTCTGATTTTGAAAGAGATTTTGATGGCTTTTGTGGACAATACCTTGATGATGATCCATCTACTACTGTTGAGGACTATAAAATACATCGTGCTAGCTTGAAACGTCAATACTATAAGGATCTCTCCTCTCAGAACTCTCAGGTTGAAAATAAAGATTATCTTCTCAAGCAAGGTCATGTTAATTTTGAACCTTTTCCTAGTGATGGTTCCCTTCCATCCCCTACTTCCTCCAATACCCGTACATTTCCTAAAGCTTCTGAGTCTTTCAAATCTTTCACAGAATCTTCATCCGACACAAGCCCTAATACTTTTCATGTGGTTCCCTATAGTTATCCTCCAGGGCTACCTCTTAAAGAAACTCAAGCTAACCTTCACTTGGCTACAAATACTTTTAATAATGACAAACCTAAAGAGTCTAAGCCTTCATATGCTATAATGCCTACTTCAGCTAGTCCTTCACCATCTCTGCAACAGTCTTCCATACAATCCCAACATGCTTCCTTGTCCTTAGAAGTGGCTCCATGTCAAGAGGACTCTAAAAATGATGAAGAAAAAAACATAAAGAAAGATCAAGATCAAGAAACATCCATATCATCCAATCCTTTTCATGATGTCTCTTATCCGCGTCAGGCTACTTTTGATCTTGCACACCCTTTTTCATGGATTCCACCATGTCTTAAGTCTTCTCCTAAGAAAGATCAAGCTACTACTTACACTACTGAGCTTATTGAAAATCAAAATAACCTTACTACACTTCCAGTTTCCAAAGATGATACTTCCATTAAGGTTATTGAAAATAGTGTTGTTACTTCCAATGTTAAGCCTATTGAAAATCAAGAGAAAAATTATGCGCTTATGCTATCCAAAGATCCTTGTCAAGATCAAAGTCTTCCATCTTCTTATTCTACCACTCCATGTTCATTTCCACTTTCTACTTTTCCTAAGTCTTTGCAAGCTTTGAACAATCCTATCAAAGAAGGTGCTCATATTCAAGATGTCCATGATTCTATTAAAAATTCTAATGCTCACTCTAAAGATGCTGATATCCTTGGTTGTCATATAGATGCTGATGAACTTATTGATTATCCTTTTGCATCTTCCACTTCCATCCTTGGACCTCTTCCACCACTACTAAGGACTTCACATCTTCCTTCCATATTGGGTCCTTATGTCCCTTCACTTTCCCCTCCGAACTCTCTTAATTCACCATCCATCTTGGGTCCTTACATCTCTCCATCTCCTATCTTTCCTCAAGATCAACATAGATGCATACCCCTGAATCCTTTTCATCCACCCACCCATCTAAACTAGTCATATCCTCCTTCTTCCACAAGTCCCAAGTCTTTTGGAAGTAACTTAAATTTTCAATACAAGAAAAAGAAGCAATACAAGAATCCATCAAAAAGAGAAGATCACCATGTCTCCTCTAAATGACATGGAGGCATAAAGTCAAAAGAGATATCTAAAAAAAAACTACAAGACAAGTATGGGTTCCAAAATCCATCATTGAAGATATTATCTCTAAATCACCAAAAGGAAATAAAAAGCCTACGACTATATGGATTCCAAAGTCTCTCTTGAAAGAGTCTAGTGTTGAGAAAAAAGTGAAATTGACATTCAAGCTTCCAAAGGCTTCCACTACATCTCCTTCCAAAAATATTCTTCCATTTCATGCACCCAAACCTCAACCTCTGCTATCCATTCACCATATTCCTTCACGTATTCCTTCATTCACATTTCCTCCACCCTCTCGCCACCCTTCAAGGTGTGTGTTTACGTTGATCTTGCCTTCCTTTCCATCTACCCTTTCACAATCCTTCCATTCATTAACCTTCTACCTTCTATCCTTTTTTCTCATTTGCCTATTCCTCCTATCTTCCAACCTCACTCACTTTACATAAAACCCTATCCTCCATTTTTCTCTTCCATGTTCCTTTTCCTATCAGTATCTTTGAGCATATCATTTTGAATCCTTGGCATATCATGGTTTATCCTTTCAAGGAGCATTATCTAAAAAGCTTTCCTTCTTCCAAAAAAAATAAAAAAATAAAAAATAAAAAAATTGAAAATGTGCCTCGGTGAAAATCTGGAAACAGGCACCTTGGTAGCAAAAGTAAAGAGAAATAAATTCATCCTATGGTGAAAACCACTTCCTTGTGGCACCTTGGATAAGTACCATGATGAAAACCTGGCAATCAGGCATCATGCGTAGTTTTTCTACATATTTCATCCATTCCATCTTCTCTCTTTGATCTTGACAATGTTGATCTATATATGAATATTTGGCTATTTTGTGAGCTATATTACGATGATCTTGCTTTCATTCCTTCCATGTTTAGCCTTCATATCCATCTTCCTCCATTCATTTTCACCTATCGCTATCCTTTTCCCCTTTGGTCTTGATCTAATAAAAAAAGAAAGAAAGAGTAAAACACAGTGCTATGAAGCCTCTTGACATGTCTACTCTTTTGGACTGCATCCTTTCCTGCTCTTGCATCACGCTTTTGTGACTTATCCTATGCTAGCCTTTCATTACTTGTCTAAATGCACTTTACATGACAATTTTTCCCTAGCTTGGGTATTCTTGAGGAGTTTGCCCTTGAGGATTTCTTCCCTTCATTATCCTTTATTCTCTTGTCTTCCATCTCTTCCACTAGCTTGCCAATCCCTCTTGTTCTCCACCTTGCTAGACATTGGGACTGCATGATATGATCTTGCTTGGGAGTTTGCAATAGAAAAATATGCTATCAAGTATACCCAGTATCAGAACCAGTATCAGAACAATTATCAAAATCATTACCAGAATCAGTATTAGAACCAGTATCAAAATAATTATCATAATCAGTATCAGAATTAGTATCAGAACTAGTATCAGAACAATTATCAGAATCAGTATCAGAACCAGTATCAGCACAAGTATCAGAAAAAACATCTCATGATTAATCCAGCTCTATGGGCCTATAGAACAAGTATCAGAACACCTACAGGGGCTACACCTTTTGCTTTAGTTTATGGGTCTGAAGCAGTACTACCTATTGAGGTCAAAATCCCATCTCTAAGAATTAGAATGCATGGTCTCGTAACTGATGCTGACTATAGAGCATCTAGGTTACAAGAACTGGAACTACTAGATGAGCGCAGACAAGCAGCATATGATCATCTCAGAGTATATCAGAAGAGAATGTCTAGAGGCTACAACAAGAAAGTTAGACACAAAAAATTTTAGGTTGGTGATCTAGTCTTGAGAGAAAATCCTAAAAATCAATCACATCGAGAACGCAAGGGGAATTTTGAACCCAAATGGCTGCGTCCCTTTGTAATCACTGCTACTTTTGGCTCTAGTGCCTATCAACCCTCAACGACTGAAGGAGAATAGCTCTAAGAACCAATCAACGTTCTCCATCTGAAGAAATTCTACGCCTAAGGAATTCAGTCTATGGTTAAATATCCTGAAAAAATCCTTAAAAAATCCTAAAAAAATCAGAAAATATCAAAAATTCAAAAAAAATATCAAAAAATATCAAAAGTACAAAAAAATTGAAAAAATGAAAAATACAAAAAAAAAATGAGAAAAAGAAAAAGTGCCTTGGTGAAAACTTGGAAACAGGCACCTTGGTAGCAAAAATAGAATCTCTGCCAAGATGGTGAAAATTTGGCAAACGGGTGCCACTTGTTCAAAATGCTCCATCTATCAGCACAATCTTGGTCTTTCCCAGCTTTCAGTCTTGCTTTAGTTTGTACATATCTCCCGGTTTGTTTCAACATTTCTAGTTTTCCATAAGTCGGTCTGTACACCAACCAGCTCAAGCGTCTGTATCCTATCAATGTTTAACACTTGGGGGCAATCAATGTCATATCCTATGGTCTCCCATGTATCTTAGATGGATCATATCTAGTTAGAGTCCTTTGAAGCTTCAAGTTGAGTCAGTTTGTCTGTCTCATCTCCAGAAAGGATTTTGCATCTACAACAATCAAACAACAAAACAAACTGAAAACAATCTATGCTTCATGCTTTTATCTCCTTGTATGCTTACTGGTTCACATTGAGATTTTTGCATATTGTGTCCCTTTGAGCTCTTCGATGATGTCCTTTATAGGATTTAGAGAGTGATGACTGGGGGCATAATCTTTTCTTTGTCTTCTACTTGTATGTGAAAATCTAACAACTTTGGAAATTCTGGATTGAAATGGTGTCCGACTATAAGAGCCTCTATCTTGAATTGGATGGCCATGTGTACCTCGACCATTGATACCCAGACAATTCAAGGAAGTTTGATCTAACTATTATCTTTTTGAGTAAGTTCTTTCTCCTACTGTGGAATGTAATCTTGCCTAAGGATGTGAACGATAAAGGGTCACTATGAGTAATTCACATTGGATTTAGAATGATCTCTTGACTGTTTGATGTGTTTGTAATGCAAGGCATACTTAGGTCATCATGACGTTTATGTTTTGATGCTTGTACAAATTGCTATATCAAAATGGACATGATATTCAGGTCATCCTGGCGTTTGTGCCTTGGTGCTTATATCTGATCCAACATTCCAAAAATAAATCAATATTCATATGTCCATGGTTGTATAACCAGTGGGTGTTGTGTTGATTCTTGCGCATACAAATCAATATTCATATGTCTATGGTTTCATGGCTAGTGGGCATTGTATTGATTTATCCAGTTACCTAAAAGTTCAATGATGATAACAAATTGACACATGATCAGTGACTAGGTCCTAGGTCTTAGGTTGCATTTCATTTTGCATGTCTCATTGCATTTTGCATGTTGCATGATCTCATAATGACTAAACGAACTTCAATGCTTAAATAATTCTTCAATCATCTCTTCCAATCTAACAAGAGCTAAATCCCACATGAAGGTTCCTCCAACGAAGCAACAAGTAGAATCCTTTTTCGAGATCAAAATTCAAATCTGAGATCATTCATATTATTAACTACTTGCATAATCAACCTTCAATCATCACAGAAATCCAGTATTCAACTTAACTGATTATCTTACGTCAAACTATCAAAATTTCAACTTGGTCAACCATGGTCAACTCATGGTCAAACCTAGTCAAACTTGGTCTTTTGGACCTCCAAACGATGCAGAATGCATTCTCAGACGTATATAACCACTTCTCAAATCAATTAACATGCTTCTAAACTCTCAATGCTGACTTTTCTTGTTAGATTTCAATTTTAATCCCAAAGGGGGCATGGTATTGCACATCATTCAAAGTCTGTAAATCAAATTCTATCGATCAAATCTATTAATATCTTTCATCAGTGATCAAGACAACAATCACGTCTAGTCATTGATTCATAAAAAAAAAAGACCTCATCACTCAAGGCAAATCTATCATCACTTGGGGCATATCAGATTCATCGATCCATATCAATCTGGTATTCTCTTAATCTTATAATCCGTATCATTTTTTGCAACCATCAGATCATAGTGTTCTTTCCTTGGTTCTTCGGCAACTGAAGGGTTTGGATGTGATACTTGCTAGTTTTGCTAAGACAATCGAGTCTAGAACCGGTCACTCACTTCTTAGCAATCCTAAGGTTTGGAATCAGGTGTTTTGACACTTTTTCACAATCATCGGTTCATTTGCTGCTATAGTAAACATTATCTCTGGTCATTCAGGACCTCCTATCTCAATATCTTTCAATCGGTTTATCTTTTGAATCAGTTTCATATCTTTATCAAACACAGACTATCTTTGAACCACTGCGCTTCGCACAGTAATTCAAAGAGGGGCAAAATGTAATACCCCAAAAATGGGCTATAAGTTCATTAATCTCCTACATCTTCAATTTGAATGAAATCGACATCAAAGTCCTAATCTAAGGCACATCTGAACATCATCAAATCTAATTGATTATCTTAAATTCTGCATCAGGGAATATTCCTAGTAATATTCCTAATCATCATAATTATCTTTAATTTTATAATTATTTGGCAATAAATCACATTTATCCTAAAGTTTGATTAATTGAATATTTTCATATTTAATTAATTAGATTTAATATTTGCCACTTAATTGTGTAATTAAATTTAATTCTATCTATTATTAATTGTATTATTTAATTTTGACAATAAATCTAATATCATATGAATAATTAATTAAATTCTTATTTAATTAATTAAAGCAAGTTGTCATTATTTAATAATATAGTTTTTAATAAAAGTTTGATTAAATAATTGATTAACCCATAAATCAATTGTTTTATTTCAAAAAGCAATTAAGTTGAGAATAAATCACTTTATTATTAAATTAATTCATAAATAAAACATGCACAATCATAAAAGCAGACAACTATCAATTATCAATTAAAGCTAAACTCTATTTTGAGTTAAAACTTAGCTTTTGCATGTTTTTGTGAGTTAATTATCCTTTATTTAAAAATAACTCAAAAATCAACCTGAGTTATTTGAGTGATTTATGGTTTTTTTTCCCATGCACCTCCAAAGCCCTAGATTTCTATAAAAACAAGGCTCAGCTCTTCATAATTCATCTCTCAATCATCTCTCAAATTTGCATCCAAGCATCTCATAATTTTGCAAGCTTACTTTGCCAAAGTCATCCACAAAATTTGCACAATCACGCTGGAGAATTGGAATTGAAGAATCAAAGCTCTTGCGAATCGACATCTTTGTGAGATCAATCTTATTTTTGCATTCATATTGTATATCATTGTTAGATTAGCATTGCATATCAATTTTCAATAGCATTCATAGCATATCAATTTCATCTAGCATAGATTTCATATCAGATTAATCATTCATATTGCATAGAAAATATCAAAAAAAAAATAGCTTAATTGCATTCATATTTCATATCTAGATCAATTGCATTCAAATCCTTCATTTAGGTGTCGTCTAGGTCACTGATCTCGATTACAATATGAGAACATCAAATTCGCACCTACTAGAAGGCAGTAAATCACTTGGTTAGAGTAGATTTCAATTTTGCACGATTTTGATTATAGCTAACCTCTAATGTTTTACTGAAGTGTTGTGTCTATAGATCAGGTACAAAATTCACACACACAACCACTGTAGTTCCTAAACTTGGTGAATATGCTTTAAGAAAGCATGAGGCTCAGTTATAGCTGCATTTGTACTCAACTATATTTTGGCTTCCAATCCTTTGATCTTTTCACTGACTTCAATAGTGAAAGTATCTGTAGTACAAAGTTTCAATAGATATTGACAAATTAACTAAGTGATAGATTTCATTGTAGTAATTACCTCAGATAATTTGACCTTCTATAATGCCACTTCTAGGCTGATTTTCTCTGCTAATTTGTGTTGTATCCTGCATTTTTCCCTTTCTTCAATTCATTTATCTGCATCAGTGTCTGGGGCATTAATCTTCTTGGCAAGTGTAGCAAGTTGATCTATGATAGGTGTATCCTCATCAATATTTATCTCAGGTACTACCTATTGGAGGATATCCCACACATGGGTTAATACTTCTTTTCATTTGTGTTCTTGCTTCAACTTCTCTTGCACTGCCTTCCTTGAACATAATTCCCCATATTTACTCAATTCTTTAGGGCTTAGAGTCCTCAGGTCACACTTAGGCAGAATGATCACTTCGTCTAGGGTGACCAGCTCTTTTCCTTTCTTCTTCTTCTTCGGTGCTAGAGGTGATTTCTTCTCAACAATAGCAATAGTTTTATCTCCCATCTTTGGAGTATCCTTCCTGGTTAACACATGTTCTTCCTTCTTTTGCTCCTTGGTAATGGTAGTCTCAGTTGATATAGTAGGAGTCTCAGATGTGGTGTCAAGTGGGACCACCTCTGTTTCATTTGTTTCCTCTATTTTCTTTGCTTTGGTGGAAGGTGCCTCTATATGTGTAGGCTCATCTGTCTCAGTAGGTTTCTCTATATTTTGATCCCCTATGATATCTTTATTTTGCTTGGGATCTAAGCCGTCAGGTTGTACTTGGGAAAGAATTTCAACTGCTTATGCAAGTACAAAAAGGTTCACCTAGGAGTGATGTAAATAGACTTTTAGTGTCTAATGCTTCATCTTTGTTTGGTGCAATATTTACATCTTCATCAGCTTGATCATCAGGATCACCATTTGTGATGTCTTCAATGAGTACATCACCATTGATTTTCTTTTCCAGTTGAATTTCAATTTTATCTGATGCATCCTGTGAAACACTTATGTCTTCCTTGTCCTTAGTGATATTAATTGCCTTGATAACTGATATGCCAGTATTCTTTGATTTCTTTGTTGTTCCCTCATCAATACAAATACCTTTATCTTTAGAATTTTGTCTCTTCTTAGACAGGTTCAAGAATGCTTTTTGCTTAGCTTTTTCTTTGGCCTTCAAAATTGATGACCATATAGAATTTGTTGTGATATCCATATCTGCTACATTGTCATCTATGATCATTAAGGCTCTATTCTTGATCATAAATTTTTCTTGGTATTTGGTCAAGTATTCACTAACTTCTCCAAAGCTTAAATGTGTGGTTGTCTGAACTAGAGAGCATTCTCTCTTTCTCTTCTCGGTGTCTAGTGCAATAGCCCATTTTTTAGTAATTGTATCATCCAATTTCTTTGGTAATGCACAGGCAAATTCCATTGGAAGTTTCTTGAATTTTATCATCATTTGGATGATAGCCTCTTCAATCTTGGTTTGATCTTCTTTTAACATTTTGTCAAATTTGTCTAGTGAGGGATCAGTGAGATCTCCATGTTCAATTATGTCTTCAATGATTTCATCTATTGTTTTTGCCTTGTTACTGACCACTTTAAATTGATTGACATCATCTTTTGTCTCAGTATCCTCAAGATCTTCCTGATTTCTTATGAGTTTTCTCTTTTTCTTTCATGCCTTAGCTACAATCTTGTTCTTTCTCTTAATGTATTTCCTTGTCGGTGTAGCTGCTCTTCTTTTTGTTACTTTCTCTGGTTCTTCCTTATCTATGAGTGGTGTTGTTGTTGATGATCATGTCTTCATACCTTCATGTACAGGTGACTACTTCTTTATAGTAATTTCAGGTGGAGGAACCGGTGTGGTATCTACTTCTTTGTCAGACTCAGTCTCCTCATTGTCATATGGTTTTTTAGCTAACTGTAATTGAACTTCGATTGCCTGTTCAATCAGTGTCTCTTCAGATGTGTCAAACCCATCTCCATATTTAGTAGTGAGATTTTTCTTCATCTTCTTTACCTTTCTAGTTATTTTACTGATCTCAATATCTATTGAAATTCTAGATTTGGCTTCTTCATATACTCTGAACCTAGTGGCAATGGGATCCTTCAGTAATACAAGCAATGCATTAATAGATTTTAGTGTGAAATCATGGTTTATTTCATATCCCATTGGTGCCAACCATTTTATCCTAGGCTCAACTTCTTTTATCAAAGTATAATTGGTGTTGACTACAAAACATATATCATTCTCAAATTTTTGAACTAATTCCCTCAAAATTCTACTTCTTTTATGCATTTTAGATTGAAATTATGAGAAGTATGCATTAAATTCTACATTCAACTTATCTCCTAACTTATTCATCATTTTACCAATCTATTTTGTTATCGGTACATCCGGTATCCAATTTACTTTACCGATGCTAGGTACATACTTTTGTAGATAGAAAAATATGCATGCAAGTAGAGATCTGAACTTACATGTGTCAGACTTATTTTTCTTTATGGTCTTCATATTCTCCCGAAGTTGATGAAATAGTACCTCGGCAAGATCAACCTAGTGACCTTTTACTACAATTTTGTGTGCAATGTCTACTGCACTGCAGGGTAGCTGTTGAGTCTGCTTGATTGAAATAACTTGTACCTGATCACATGTGCTACAAATTTGACTATTGGGTCCTTGATTGTCAAAATCTTCAATGCCTGACCATCCCATTGTGCTCCAGTAAATTTCTCAACATCTGGTCATGAAGAATTGCAGAAGGCCTTAGCCTTGTCAGTTGTAGGGAGCCCAGTAACCCTACTGATCATTTTCTTATTGACCTCAATCGGTTTATCCAGCCAGAATTTTTCATCATGATACCTGCTCATAATGATTCTAATCCAATTTGATTTAAATGATTGCATAAAGTGTTTAAAACATGATAACCCTGATTCCTCAATCTTCTTATAATTTGATTTCATTTTTCCATCGGGGCCATAGAGTAGTTGATGTGTTGCAATAGTTTCAAAATCTCTAACTTCTCTGATTTTGCAATGAATATAAGACCTTACGTCTTCTATCAATAAAACCTTTTCTAGTATGCTTGAAAAAGCACCCATTGTATCTATTTTAGCTACGACTTTAGGATGTGGCTTAAACTTAGGTTTATTGAAGTGTGCCCTAACAATTAGATTAACTTCCTCCTCAACACTTTGTAATTTGTTTGCAGACAACATTGATGCCATAAATTAGTTCTAGGGTTTCGGCAAGTAGCAGGATAAGAAGTGTTTGATCACAAATGAACTTACTCGGTATCATGAAGAGTGATGTCGATTCAATCTAATGTAGCCTTGAATCCTTCTAAAAATCTTTTAGCTCGAACTCTGCTCTTTGAATTCTCTGCTCTTTGAAATCACAATGTAAAAATGAACTCTATTCCTATGTATTTATAGACTTTTTGATATTCTCGCTCAAAATTTCATGCAATAAATGCTTGATCTAACTTTTGGTGCAAAACAACTATCAGCTCGGTGACAACTAAAAGTCTTCTCTGCTCGGTTAACATAGGATTTCTTCATTGGTTGACACATGTGCTCGATTAACCTTAGATAGTGATTACCAACGGGTAACCAACTCTCAGTCTCTCTTTTACCGACTGTATAACATTGTTAGCTCATGACAACTAAACCATAGTGCATCTTTATTCATGCTGATTTGGTATTAGTACATCATGTATAAGGAACTGTATGTAAAATGTGATCTTTTGAAATGTTAGTCCCATACATACCTATTTCACCTTAAGTGGAAGTACCGATGTCACCCAATTCAGTGGACGAGGTTTCACCGACAACATTACTTGTCTCAACATTCTCATTAGATGCTTTCTTCCACATAGTGTTCCTTAACTTCATGATATCTGTGATGGTATATCCACTTTCAAATATATGGTTCTCATCTGGTACTCAGTCTCTGCAATTCTTTCTTAAATGACCAACCTTATGGCAGTGCAAACATGCCATCCAGGTGCTTGTCCAACTTCTTGATTGTCCAATCTGAGTCTTTCTATAACATTTTGCTGCAATGTGTCCATATCTACCACATACAACATAGTTAGTCCATGTATTATAATCCCAAACATAAGAGTTACCTTGTCTCTTTAGTTGATATTGCCTGCGTTGTGGTTTCTCCTTAGGTGTCCAGACTTGTTTCATTTTCACCTTACATTCTCGTGCAATATGTCCATGCTTGTTACAAGTGTAACATATTTTCTCCATAGTGGTATTATTAGCAAGATCATTTTGCTTACCTCTACACTCATAAGCAAGATGCCTAAACTTTCCATAATAGTTACAATATCCATTAAACTTAGGAGTAATAGGAGGTTTACCTTGTGCTTTGCTTCTACACACATTAGATGTATGTCCTAGTTTTCCATAGTGATAACATGTCAACATCTTAGGTTTTTGATTTTGACTATTTTTGACTTGTTCATCTTGTTGTGATGTTTCTCCTTCACCGGTGTAGCCCATACCAGCTTTGCTCCCAAATCTTTTCTGATTAGTCAAAAAGTCATCAATCTTCTTAGAGTTGTCCTCAGCAAGTTTCTTCATTTCATTTTGCTGCTGTTGATTTTTCACTTCATTTCTCAGCTTCTCATTCTCTTCTCTGAGTCTTGCAACATCTTCTAGTTTTCTTGACAATTCTGCATTCACTTGGTTTACCTCTTGATTCACAGTCATTACTTGATTAGTTATTTGGAAATGTCAGTCAGTGAGTCTTTGTATCTCACTCTCTCTAGTTTGAAGTTGTTCACTCATCTATCTTCGGTCATTGATTGCTTAATTTCTTTCTTGCTTAGTTTGATTTTCTTTGTTCATTATTTCTATCATTCTCACCATCTAAGATTCTTGACTGATTTGTAGTGCTTTCACTTGATTAGTTAAATATTGATTCTTTTCAGATAGATCAGTGATTATGCATTTAGATCCATCAGAAATGCTTCCAAAACTGGATCCAACATTCTTGAGTATTTCATCAATAGGTTCTTCATGGTAATCGATCTTATTCTAAAGAATATCTAGGTTATTCCTTTCAACCAGTAATTTCTTCAGTCCTTCCTTCTCTTGCTTATACTATTCCACAAACATTTGCATTTGTATCTTCTGATTCTCAATAGTCTTGTCAATCTTGTATCTCTCCATGACTTAGATCTTTACCCTTCAGTGGTTAAACTATTCAATAAGAGAACTATGCTCTAATACCAATTGTTGGAATTAGGAGAGATAGGAAATGAGAGGGGAGGGGTGAATCAATGCCTTCAAAACTTTTACTTGTAAACTTTTCAGATCTATAACCATAAACAGTGATAACCAACCAAAACAACTTGAATCTAATTGCATGAATTAATCATCCATTTAACTTAAGTAAGTAAACAATATGAAATCAATATCACAATCACATGACACAAGTATTTTGGTAACATAGAAACCCTTGTTAGAAGGTAAAAACTACAGTGGGGATGACACCCACAAATTCTTCACTACTGCAGATAGAAAAGGTTTGCCTGTTAGGGCTACAAGTTTCAATCACTTCTAGTGATCTCACCTTGTTAGGAGTGACATGTTAGATCGGCTAGATCTACCTAGTTATAGGATTTTAACAGCACTAATGAAGTGTGCACTCGATTAAGAGATTTACATAAGACTGTTAAGTCTACTCTATTAAGATATTTTATCCAAAAACTCTATTAAAATTGTTAGAAAGCAATAGATAATTATCTGCTATTTGACACTCAATTGTCTGATATAGATCTATAAGCTCTAATAAAATTATCACCTTACTTGTGATGAATCTCTTCTCTAAACTGCTCGGTAGCCTCTACTGATTCTACTCAATCTGAATTCCTCTATACTCAGTTCTACTTTGTTAACTGATAGACTTGAAGATAGGCAATTGCTTCAAGTGCTCCATGATTCATATATCAGCTCACACCAAAAATGATGCGAACACACAAATATATAGTGTTCCATTTTTTCCGCTTCAAAAAAATTAGATTATACAATATAGTCATAACCCTAAGATCTATGGTGTACAATAATAACATAGATCAACTATTACAAAAGATATACATTGTATTTAATGAATATCATTACATTAAATGTTCCTCAATCTTGGCAAAATGTTTTATAAACCATTTTAACCATTTGCATAGAAGAATGTGCCATTCTTGATTACTATGTCATTTCCTATGATCCTTAGTAAACACTATGTAAACTGATCAGTGTATACTGTGATGTTCGATGTTTATTCTCTGTCAGTGTCGGTGTCTTCTGGTGCTTGGTAAACTATCTGCTGCTCGGTATACTGCTTTACCGACTAGTCTGTTCTACTTTATGTTATCGAATTAGCTCATTGTAAGTAATTGACCGATATCTTTACAAACCTTTGGTACTAATGACAACCTTAAAATCTTAATAGAGATAACACTTCTTACTTGTCCAAGTAACAAGTCTTTCACTGAAGAAAAATGCTCCTTCAGTGGTACTTTTTCTGTCATCCACATTTCTAACCCAATCAGAATCAGTATAAACCTTCAGTTCAAACTTGCCTTCCTTAGGATACCATAATCCATAATCTTTTGTTTTCTTTAGGTATCTTAAGATTCTCTTTGTAGCAATCATGTGTGATTCTCTAGGGTTTGCAAAAAATCTTGCAATAATTCCCATAGCATGTGCTATATCTGGTCTACTGTGAACTACATAAATTAACTTACCAATCATAGATCGGTACAATGTTTGGTTTACCTCTGTAGTTTCATCTTCCTTAGTCAATTTGCATCCAACAGCCATTAGTGTTCCCACAGGTTTAGCATCTTCCATGCCAAATGTCTTCAATACTTCCTTGATATATTTAGATTGTGTGATGAATATCCCATAATTCTTCTGAATCACTTGTAGTCCTAGAAAGAACTTAATCTCTCCAAACATAGACATTTCAAACTCTTTACCAATCTCTTTTTCTACCTTTTCTTTATACCACTTGAACATCTTAAATGTTTCAAATTTTTCTTTTAAGAATATAACAGTCATCAATCTAGTATAGTCGTCAATAAAAAGAATAAAGTATCTATCACCATAATAACTCTGAGTTCTCATAGGACCACACAGGTCAGTATGAACCAACTCAAGTATCCTATTTGTTGAATAGTCCTTTCTTTTGAAACTAGATTTAGTCATCTTACCTTTTTGACATTCATGACACATAACATGATCAGGTTTTGACAAGTTAGGTAGACCTCTAACTCTTTTCCTTTTACTGATCTTAATCATGTTATCAAAATTCACATGGCATAACCTTTTATGCCACAACCAAGCATATTCATTTTTTATCATCAAGCAAGAAGATTCATCAGTATCAAGATAAAATAGATTACCTCTTGATTGTGCACCAGTTCCAACTAATCTTCCACCATCATCAAATATTTTCACTTTCTTGCTCTCAAAAGTAACTCAGTGACCTGAATTGTTTAGTTGTGCCACACTTAACAAGTTATAGTTCAATCCATCTACCCAATAAGCATTTTCACATTTTATCCTATCATTTATCATCAAGGATCCTTTACCTCTTAGCATACAAGGTGTGTCATTACCCATCTTAATAGATCCTCCATTGTATTCTTCAAGTTGATGAAATTTCTCTTCATCACCAATCATGTGATGTGTACAACCACTGTCTATGATCCATGTATTATTTTTGTTAACTTTAGAGATCAATGCTATTTATACATGTTTTTCTTCTTCCTCTGAGTCATCTTTCATAGCAACAAATACAACTTCTACATCATCATCAAAATCAGATTTAGATTCATTATCTTTGGTTATGTAACATACCTTTTTTCCTTTATCATTACTATCTCGGTTATCTCTTTTGTGGTGTTGGTAGCCTTTGTTGACTCTTCTCCCATAGCTTCCTTCAAATCGGTCTTTGGTTCTTTCATCATCTTTCTTATGTGGACATCTAGCAGCGATGTGGCCAACCTCTTTATAGTTAAAGCATGCCAAAGGTAGCTTACCTCTATACCTTCCTTTACCTTTGGGTAATCTTCTAGCCATAAGAGCTTCAAGTTCATCAAGATCATCATCGGTATTGCTATCACTATCATCATTCTTATTTCTGCTAGACTTACCAATCTTCCAAGAAGACATAAAAGCAGATTCCACAGACAGAACAACACTATTGTCAAAGTTATTCAATTCAAAGGTTGTAAGTTTACCAATCAGATTGTCAAGTGTAAGGACATTACCAGCTACAGACCTTGTTTCATTAATAGCAAATATTCTAATTGCGTAAACCGACAATAAGGTTCTGAGGACTTTGCTTACAATTGTCTCTTCACTAATAACTCCATCAGATGCTCTAATAACATGTACTACCTCTTTTAGT
This sequence comes from Chamaecyparis obtusa, assembly GCA_027943335.1. Classification (NCBI taxonomy): domain Eukaryota; kingdom Viridiplantae; phylum Streptophyta; class Pinopsida; order Cupressales; family Cupressaceae; genus Chamaecyparis; species Chamaecyparis obtusa. The sequence continues at coordinate 653,195 of BSBK01001861.1, forward strand.
CTATTTGTGTATTGCACAATATTCTCACCTTCCTTCATCTTCATATCATCGAATCTACCCCTTAAGCTTTCTGCTCTGGCTCTTTTGACATTCACATCTCCACTGTAAATTTGAGAAAGTTTATCCCACATGGCTTTTGCAGTAGTGCAACTTTTAATATCTTCAAATTTAGCATCGGTATAGGCAGTAGCAATCTCCATCATAGTAACATTGTGTGCATACCTATCTCTTAGTTGATCAAGTGTTAGGGGACCAGTGGTCGGTTCTATATAGCCATTCTCCATCAATTCTAGTGCAGAATTGCCAATTCCAAATATGTGCAACTTCATCTGGCTTTGCCATACTGTGAAGTTCTCTTTGTTTAGCTTTGGCACTTCCCTCTTATACATTTTGAGATCTTTGTACTGAAGTCCTTAAAAGTCTATTCTAAGTAGCCAATGCTCTGATACCAATTGTTAGAATATCTGAGAGGGGGGTGAATTAGTTATCTAGTGTCCCAATACAAAATGTATAATCCAAAAAAAAATACTTAAAACTTCTGATACTCAGTAACTTAAAATATTGTACTGTCTATGCTTTTACTGATTACCAGTCTAAAACATATAGTAGTTACCAATCAAATAAAATATGCAACATGTAAATATGACATCAAACAAACATCACAATCAACACATAACACAAGAGATTTAACATGGAAACCATGTGAAGGGAAAAACCACCTAGGACCAGCAAAAATATTCACTCTTCTGAAGTGAGGTCGGTGAAGACCCAACCCTATTAAAGGTTACAAACACACTATTAGGTGTAACCTTGTTAGAGGATTTTAGACCAACCATTATCATCCAACCAATAGTCACTCTGGGGTTGGATAGGATAACAATGTTCATTCTATGAATGATACATAAAATAATTTCTTAGTCCACTCGGTTAAGAGATTTGATTGTGTACAATGGTTAAAATGTAACAGTAGGTGATCTACCTTAATACAACTTCAATTATAGATGTATAGATCAATTTTAAGCTCATTCAATCCTCTAATCATTAAATCAATTATGTTCCAATCAATGTTCAGTAACTTACTGTTGCTCAGTAATAGCTTCCTGTCGCTCTCCCACTAACTAGTTTGATCAAGTATGCATGAAAACTTGTTCACGCAATAATTTTTCAGTCTCCTCCTTCCAGCATTACCATTCACTATGAAATCTCTAGTCTCTTATATAGACAAGTAAACCATTTTCTTTTGCTCCATCAGATTTTTCCGCTTAATCATCTTCATTGATTTTGCCACTTAAACATACCTCGACTGATGTGTCAATAACACGTTTGATTCTCATCCTTTAGATCTTTCCTAAATTTTGTTAGCCATCAATCTGTGTAACAAACATTATCTTTTACCTCAAAATCATACACTTTCCAGCTCATCAATCTTATCGGCTAAGCTAGTCATTTAGTTCCTCTATTCTGCTTGGTTAACAAAGAAATGTGTTGGTGAACACAAGCTCGGTTTACACTGTTCTTGGTATACACTACACTTTGTCGGTGCACACTGAAATGATTCATCAACTGACAACACTTCTTTGTGTCTTTCAGCTCTTTTCCTCATCATAGATGAATGAAATATAATCAAGTCAATATCATAAGGTCATAGACTCATCAACAAGTTACTCAATGTATTCTTTATCCTCATCTATCATATCCATCTTCCTCATGTAGATATTTTTGTACTTCATCTCTTTCACTCCTTTACTACAGATGTTTTGGTATAGTAACTTACAAGATAAGTGTTGTCAACCTAGTTGACATGAATAAAAACATAATACTGATTTAATCATATTACATATCTAATCAATTAGCTCGATGATCTTAAATCACAGATTCTTCAATCAAGTTCTAAATCAGTTGTAGTTCATCAAAGTTTTAACTCAAATTGGCACATCTTACACTATGTTACATCTCAATACTTTATGTAATTGATTTCTATTGACTAGAAAGGTTTGGTATGCTCCATGTTATTAAATTAAACAATAACAATTGGTAAATCTTTTATTTGGTGTGACAACACCTTATTGAATTCATTTACTTCTTCTATAAAACTTATGATATGTTCATTATTTCTATACTGAACTCTCATTTGTATTTGTCAAATGGAATAATGTGTTGACATAATCTATAAATATCTCCTCAACTTTTGTTAATTTTTAAAGTTCTTTTGGATGAGGATAAAGATTCATATTGTTTATGTTGAACATCAATGTTTTTTTTCCTCTTGTCAAAATCTATTGAGAAAAGAGCATTCAAGTTCTCTTTAAATCATTAGTCAGAAATAAATTTCTTGAAAAATATAGCACATCATTGGTGAAGAAATTAAATCTATTCCATGGAAAAATAATATTTCTATAGTCTTACAATATATGTCTGAATACTTCTATTATGCAAATGTGTAATTTGATCTCTTTCGATTTATATTTCTTTCACTCATGTTCATCTTCTAGGCTATATAGTTGTCTTCTCTTATGAATTTTTCAAATAAATAGATCATTTTCATCTTGAACTCAATGTTTTGGATAAGTACCTCACAATATATTATCAAATTCTTTCCTTCAGCATTCATCTCACTCATAGCATGAAAGTTGATAATACCTTCAAACTAGTTCACGATTACTATCTTGAGTTCACTTTCTTTTTTTCTCATTCACGATTACTATTACAACCCTATGAAGGTGTTTATACATGAGACATTATTATCTTATCTAAATGCCTAACATGGGCTTCATTTATTCAAATGCTATTTTTACCCCACATTCATCATGTTTTCCTTTGTCATCACCATTTCAACATTTTATTTGTTCATGTTAGTGCATTTGTCATTTATTTATTTTTCTTTTTGGGATAAAAAGCATAAGATTTTATATATTATATTAAATTAAATATGTAAATACAATTTAACAATAGGGAAGTATACAACTGCAAGTATGAAAGATCCAAAATAAAAACAAAGTTGAGATAGTTGTTCACCATAGTCATAAAAAAAATAGAGTAAACTAAATTAAACCATGCACTGATAATTACATAGGATATACAGACATAGGACACTATTAATCAAAATATCCAAGGAAAAATTCATCATTTAAAATATATAGACAATAATTAAGAATTGCACACACACACACACATGTATATATATGTACATATATATGTATACATATATGTATATATGCATGTGTGTATGTATGCATGGATGTATATGTATACATACATACATACATATATATATATATATACATACATACATACATACATACATACATACATACATACACATATACATGCATACATACATGCATACATACATACATATATGCACACACACACACATATATACATATATATAGACACACACACAAACACACACACAGATATATATAGACACATGCACACATACATACATATATATACATATATATCTATATAGATGTATATATATGTGTATGTATATATATACATGTATATAGATACATATGTATGTATATGTATGTATGTATGTATATGTATATGTATATATAAAGATATATAGGAATATATATATATATATATATATATATATGTGTGTGTGTGTGTGTGTGTGTGTGTGTGTGTGTGTGTGTGTGTGTGTATAGATGTGTGTATACACACACACAACTTTATTTCTTAGTTTGTTTTCTTCATTATTTGTAATCGAATGACTCTCCAAGCTTTTACTTTTGAGGGGATTTGATGTCTTCATGTGAGCCTCTTGGAGGGTGATGAATATGATTGATAAGGTAATGGAGGGCTCAAAACACTTTTGAGAAGTGACTTACCACATGATTGCAAAACAAAGTCCCATGAATCTCCACTGCCTTAGTAAAAGGTTATGTTATCCCTATGTCTAAGCTCAATCTCATAGCCTCCTACATATCTTTGTAATTTATTTTTCTTCTTCAAGTAGAAAATAGGGAAAATGCTTTTCCATTAAAAATGTCATGGTTGTATACTTTCTCATTAATAGTTGTGTTATCTCTATTGAGCATTAATGATTGTCATTAGTATCAAGGTTATCAAAGACATTGGTTGGTTACTTTTATGAACCCAATCGGTAACTATAAGCAATACAAGCCAGTCGATTAAGTCTTCATACCAAGCACCAGATAGTTTTACCGAGCATCAAACACAAACATCGAGAGACAGTAAACACTGAGCATCAGAATAATTACCGAGCAGTTTATACAGTGTTTACCGAGGATAACAAAAAATGGCATAGTAATCAAGAATGGCACATTCTTCTATGAAAATGGTTACAACATAATCAGAAAACATTTTACCAAGATTGAGGATCATTTATTGTTGAATATTATTTGTAAATGTTAGATCTAGATTATTTTTGTACACCATTGATCTTAGGGTTTTTCTCTAAGTTGTTGAAACCTAATTTTGTATAAGTGGCATAAAGTAGTATGCTATATATTTTGTATGTTTACACCATTGTGTAAAAAAAAGAAATGATGTATGAGTGAAGAAGAACTTGAAGCACTAGCCAACCTTCAAGATTATTAGTTGATAGAGCAGAACAATATTTAGAGGAAAATAGATTGAGCAGAATCAGAGCAGGCTAACCGAGTAGTTCAGAGCAGAGATTCACATAGTATAAGATGATATACATTCAATACTTTATTTAACTATATCAGACAATTAGATTTGTCATTATTAGATAGTTACCTATTGCTTTATAATCATTTTAATAGAGTTTTGGTAAAATCTCCTAATAGAGTAAACTTGACAGTCTTTTTGTAAATCTCTTAACCGAGTGCACACTCAAGTAGTGTTGCTAAAATCCTATAACTAGGTAGACTAGATGATCTAATATGTTACTCCTAATAGGGTAAGATCACCAGAAGTGATAAAAAATTGTAGCCCTAATAGGAAAACCTTTTCTATCTGCAATAGTGAAGAATTTATGGGTGTCATCCCCACTGCAGTTTTTACCTTCTAACAAGGGTTTCTACGTTACCAAAATAGTTGTGTTATGGGACTGTTATATTGTTGATTTCATGTTATTTACTTTCACAAGTTGAATGGATGAATGATACATGCATTAGATACAAGTTATTTTGCAAGGTTACATTGTTTACTTGTTTAGATCTGAAAGGTTGATAAGTAAAAGATTTTGTGGGCACTGATTCACCCCTCCCCTCTCAGTACCCTATCTCTCCTAACTCCAACAATTGGTATCAGAGCTTAGTTCTCTTATTGGATAGTTTAACCACTAAAGGGTAAAGATCTAAGTCATGGAGAGGTATAATTTAGATAAGTCTATTGAGAATCAAAAGATTCAAATGTGGATGTTTTTTGAACAGTATAAGAAAGCCAAGGAACGACTAAAGAAATTACTAGTTGAAAAGAAGAATCTAGTTATTCTACAAAATGAGGTTGGTTACCATGAAGAAGCAATTGATGATATATTTGACCACATTGGATCTAGTTTAGGGATTATTTCTGATGGATCTGAAAGTATAAACTTTGACTTGTCTGAGAATAATTGGAATTTAACCGAATAAGTGAAAGCACTGCAAATTGGTCAAGAATCTCAGATGGTGAGAATGGTAGAAATAATGAACAATGCTAGACATGCTGAGCAAGAAAGGAATCTGGCTATTGAAGACCAAAGATATACAACTAAACAACTACAAGCTAAAGAGAGTGAGATACAAAGACTCACTGATCGTCACTTTCAAGTATCTAATCAGATGAGACTGTGAATCAAGAAGTCAAACGAGTGAATGGAGAATTATCTAGAAGACTTGAAGATGTTGCAATACTCAAAGAAGAGAATGAAAAAATAAGAAATGAGATAAAGACACAAAAATAGCATAATGAAATGATGAGGCTAGCTGAGAACAATTCCAAGAAGATTGATGATTTTCTGATTAATCAAAGAAGATTTGGAAGAAAAGCTGGATTAGGTTATACCAGCGAAGGATAATCATCACAACAAGTTGAACAGGTCAACAACAATCAAAATCAGAGACCTAAAGTGTTGACATGTTATCACTGTGGCAAACCAGGACATACATCTAATGTGTGTAGAATAAAAGCACAAGGTAAACCTCCTGTCACTCCTAAGTTCAATGGATATTGCTACTATTGTGGAAAGTATGGTCATCAAGCTTATGAATGTAGAGCTAAATAGAATGCTAACAATACTACTATGGAGAAGTTATGCTATACTTGTAATAAGCATGGACACACTTCACGAGAGTGTAAAGAAAAAATGAAGCAAGTATGGACTCCTAAGCAGAAGACACAACGCAAGCCTTACCAACCGAAGAGACAAGGTAATTCTTATGTTTGGGATTATAACACATGGGCTAACTATGTTGCATGTGGTAGATATGGGCAAATTACAGCAAATCGTAATAGGAAAAGATGGGTTGGACAATCAAGAAGCTAGAAAAGCACTGGAATAGCATGTTTACATTGTCATAAGGTCGGTCATTTAAGTAAAGACTACAGAGATTGAGCACCAGAAGAAGGTCATGTATTTGAGAGTGGAAACACTATTGCAGATATCATGAGAATAAGGAACATCATGTGGAAGAAGGCATCTAATGAGAATGCTGAGTCAAGTAATGTTGTTGGTGAAACCATGTGGACCAAGTTAGGGTTTTGGATCCGTGTTATCTCCCCTCTCTTACCATTTGAGATATTGCGATAAGGAACGCTCATCCTGACAATTTAGGGAAGATGATGCCCAGTACCTGTGAAACTGCATACAAAACCCGCATGTACATACATATATAAATATAACAAACAATGGTGGAGATCGACCGATCATGTGGATCTCACAAGCAACTATGACTCTATCCCTCAACCACATCAGGCATGACAAATAGAAGTATAAAACAAACACATCAACCATACACATGCAAGTATGGGGTCAATAAAATCATACACACCAATGATTTCCTAACATATAATCTATCATTGTAAAGTAATCATAACATTTATAAAAATTGGACTAGGGGGCCCGTGACCCCCGGCGGATGTGAATAGGAAGGTGCGCAGGGCACATAGGAAATGGGGTGCGGGGCTTGCAGGGTTCCCCCCCAATTTTGTTTTGTAAATTTTATTTTATGTTTTTATTTATAATTTAAATTTCATTTTTCTTTAATTAATTTAATTTTATTAAATTTGGTATTGATAATTAGGTTTAAATAAATTTAATTGCTTGTGATTTAATTTAATTTAATTTATATTTTAATCTAATTTTTTAATTTGATTTAATTTATAAATAAGTTAAATTTAGATTAATTTATATTTTAATTTAATATTCAATCCAATTCAGAATAAAACTGAGAATAATAGTTAATTTATTACTATTGTTATGTCTTTCTTTTATCATTCACATTTAATTAATTGTAGATGGTTTTCTACTTAATTAAATTTATGTCTAATTATGAATTTAGTAGTGCACTTATAGTTTTATTGGATTATTTGTAGATGAGTGAAATGGGTTCATTAGTGTTTTCTAATTGATGTTTATAATTATGCATATGAGTTCATTAGACCTAATTGCAAACATGTCTATTAGGAGCATTCTCGAACATTTTTTTATAGGACTATTGTGCACTGAGTAACATGATGAAATTTTTGTTAAGGAAATGGACTTTATCTGAACATGACCATTAAGTTTATTTTCTCATGGAACCCTATTTAATTTTGTGCTTTTATATCTTCCTTAGAGTTATGTTTATACTGAAATTGGGCATTTTTATTCTATTGAATTCATAGAATGTAAATAGGGATTTTTCTTTCATTAAGGCATTATTACAATGTTTATGTTTAGATTCTCTTAGCTAATTTATGTAACTCTAGACTTAGATTCAGTTATGTTAAAAAATGGAATTGTAAATGCTTATGGATTAGTATTCAGTTGTCTATGATGCAAATTAGTCTTCTTCGTGCCTAGAGTGTCTTCTTGTGCTTACTGTGGTTTCGGGTTACTAGAAGACCTAGGGGGAAGACAGAGGCTTGGGATATTGTCTTCTATGTTCATGATGTTTCTTATTTTTGATATGGGTGTGTATTCTGATTATCATCCCTATCTTGACCATTTGGGCTCATGTTGTATTGAGTTTTACTTCATATTCTATAGAGGAGAGTATGATATTGACTTTTATGTGTGATCCAAGGGATCATGTGTATATATTCTTTTGTGAACACTTTGAGAGTGTTTTGTGACATTATGGTTATGTGAGAGCCAATGTGTTCCTATTATTTTGCGAAGTAGTCCTGAGGGACATTATTATCATCTTGTGATCTATGTGAGATCTGTTAGCCTAGGGTAGTTTACTTAGATATGTAGTAGGAGGTGGCTTGCAATAAGCGTAGGGGCCCACAAGTGGCTGCCAAGATCACTTATTGTTAAGTATCTTAATTAAGTGATAACATAATATAACATTGAGAGATTTTAAAATGAACCTAACAAGATAAGTTTTCTCGCCCTGGCTTAGTGCTAGTATAGACTAAGGTGGGAATGGAGAAGATGACTAGCCCCCTTTATAAGGGATGAGTTGGCATAGTCGATGGCTTCATCAGTACGAGAGGTCATTGACACCATGTATGGTCACTTGAGTGCTAGGATCCAGAGAGATAACCAGGGTGAGACTCAAGGGTTAGACATACATGACGCCACCTTCCTATGCATAGTCTAGTTATCATACATGTGTTGGTTGCCTCTGGATTAGTGAGTCTTTTATGGCATTATTACTTTTCACCTTGAGTTAGAGAGCTTTCAGGATCCTTTCCTTAGCTTGATCTATTTGATGTTTGTTATCTAAGTGGGATCTATTGTTATCTCCTCAACACAGTGGGAGTGGACCATTTAGGTTCACGAGGTCAGGTGGTAGTGATTCTTTTACCATTTGAGATTTTGACATTCATGTACTAGTGCTGGATGATCCCTGTTGCAGTTGTTCCTTCTTGTTCCTCATTGATAGAGTTGTACTCTGCTCTTCTTCTTCTTCTTTATGATCCTGTATCTTGTATCAGTTTCTCATAGATATCATGTGTACTTATTTTTAGTTATTGTATTACATACCCTGCGACATGTGCAGTGGATGTAGATTTATGGATACCTTATGGTACCAATTATTTCTATGTTATCTTTATGTGATGTTTCTTTTATCTTCCATTGTTTATATGAGTTTGTAATTGTACCTAATCTAAATTAGTTAATTAATGTTAAAGTAATATTCATTAAGGAACCCTTGAGAGTTGTAACTTGTGTTGGTTATTGTATTATTGTGAGTAAATGGTAATTGCTTCTACATTGATGTTTATCTTGTATGTTAACTATTTTAAAAAAAATTATTCTGCAAAATTAGATTAGCATTTAGGTTAAGTTCTCTTGGGTTCCCTGGTGGGGCATTACTGGGTGACATCGGTACCTCCACCTAAGGAGATATAGGTATGTATGGGACTGACATTTCAAAATGATCATATTTTACATACAGCTCCTTATATATGTTGAGCACGGACCAAATCTGCATGAATAAAGATGCATTATGGTTTATATGTTATGAGCTAATAAAGTCACACAATCAGGAGAAGTTAGATCGAGCATTGGTTACCCATTGGTAACCACTATTCAAGGTTAACCAAATAACAATATCAACCAAGAAAAGAAGTCTTGTGTTAACTGAGCTGATGAAAGAGTGTAGCTGTCACCGAGTTGACAGTTGTCATGAACCGAAAAGTAGGTTAAGCATTTATTGCATAAAGTTTTGAGTGAGAATATAAAAAATTCTATAAATATGTGGAAGACAGAGTTTATTTTTTTACATTGCGATTTCGGAGAGCTAAATTTCATAGAGTGATTTTGAGCAAGAATCTTTCAAGAAAATTCAAGAAGTTGTAGATTGAACTAAGCACACTCTTCGATACATTCCAAGTAAGTTGAAACCCTACCAAGCATATTTCTCATACTTATCGAAACACCTAGTTTGTTGAAATGGCATCTACTGTGAGTTCTTCTAAAGTTATGGAAGAAGAAGTTAATTTAATAATGTCAGCAAGCTACAAGGAACCACCTTATAAGTTGCACCCTGAAGTTGCATCGAAAATAGATTCAACAGGTGCATGCTTTTTAAAGCATCCCACCTAGGGTTTTGCTAACTAAAGACATACGATCATACATACACTGTAAAATTGGGGAAATAGGTGATTTCAATATGTATGTTGCATATCAGGCACTTTGTGATGAGAAAATAGAACTGAAACCAGAGCACAAAATTGTTGAATCACTTGGTCTTACAAATGCCCTAAATTTCCTGAAGAATTTTAAGAATAAATGGATTAGGGTTGTGTTGAGCCGCTATCATGAGGGCACATTTTGGCTAGATAGACCAATCAAGGTTACAAAAATAATGATTAGCAGGGTTAGTGGTTATCCTACTACCGATAAAGCCAAAGCATTTCAAAGCTCATCCCGAGCTAATGTTGAAAAGAATACTGATGCAGCATGGGACAGTAGAGCACTAAAAATTTTATCTATAGTGGATCTCGAAGTTAAGTTCACAGCGCATGTGATTGGGTACAAAATATTTCAGTCAAGTAGGTTAAACAACGTACCCTATAGCGCAGTCGACATGGCTCACAAATTGATAAAGAAGGGTCATCAGATAGACCTTGCCGAGCTACTACTGAGATGGGTTGAAGAAAACATGAAAATAATAAGGACACAGAAGTCCAATACCTGTAAGTTTGGATCATTACTTGTATGTTTATTTTTCTATCTCCAAAAATTCTTTCCCTCTGTTGGTCATTTTGACTAGATAGATGATAGACCAATCACTTCACAAATTTTTGAGATTATGAAAGGTCTGGGAGATAATGCTGAGAATGTAATAGATAGTTATTTTAAAGATTTTAAAGTAAAGATGAATTTAAGAAGTAGAATTATGAGTTCATTGGTCAAAAAATATGTGATGGATATTTGTTTCTTAGTGAACACCGACCACACTATAATTAAAGCAGTTGAGCCGAGAATAAAATGGCTAGCACCTATGGGCTATGAAATGGATCATGAATTCAGTTTGAAATCTATTAAGGCACTACTAGCATTACCGAAGGATTTAAAGGATGAAAGGTTTGGAACCTTTGAAGAAGCTAAGAATAGAATTAAAACAGGCTTGGTCATCGATAAAATGACAAGGAAAGCAAAGAAAATGAATAATTTTTTATCTAAGAAGTTTGGGAATGAATCTGACTCATCTAAGGAATCACTGATTGAGACTGCAACCAAAGGTCAGTTAATGTTGGCTGACAAACCATATGATAGTGAAGAAACTAAGTCTTAAGAAGAACAAGAACCAATACTGATTTCTCCCACTCAAGCTCCAAAGAAGAGGCAATTGCCAATGCAAACAGGTGCACGCACAAGGTCATCAACTGCAGCTTCACCACCATAGAAGAAGGTAGTTGTGAAGGTAGCAAAAAAAAAGGCTACTACACCAAAAAAGACTTATGTAAATAAAGGACCCAAGGCTATAGTAGAGGCACCGAAGAAAAGGATAAAATTGATAAGAAACAGAGAAGATCTTGAGGATGATGAAGATGACAACAATCAATTCAAGGTTGTCAGTAATAAGAACAGGACGATTAATTAGCTTATTGAAGATATAATTGAGAATGGAAATCTTGTAGATCTAGAACTTTGTAAGTTTGACAGTATGTCAAATGAAGACCAAAATAAAATTAAGGAAGAATTCATCTAGATGATGATACGCTTCAAATGAGTTCCACTAGAGTTTGAATTATCACTGTCCAAGACATTAGAGGACCGAATAAATCAAAAGTGGCCATATGCCTTGGACACCGAGAAGAGGATGAGGGAACAAGCCCTTCTATCGATTGCACTGGACTTATCTCTTGAAGAGATTAAAGAGCTTATGGATACTTATGTGCAGAGATTCAAAGTCAAGCACTGAGCTATGCAAATAATAGATGAGAATCTGGTAGATCTTGATGAGTCTAGTCAACTTATCTGAACTTCACTTTTAGCTATCAGAGAGCATAATGAGAAGGTTGCATTTCAAAATTTGTCTAAAAAGAGATAGAATTCAAAAGGTAAAGGAATATTCATTGAGGATAATGCAACAAATAAGATTAAAGAGTCAAAGTTATAACTTATCGAGGTAATTGATACAACAATTGGTTAAGAAATTAAGAACAGTTCACAAGATGCACCAAATCTAGAAGTGATCTAGATTAAGGACAAAAATGACAAGGATGTAGTCATTGAGGACATAAAAAATGGTGATCCTGATGACAGGGATGAAGATGATGATGTGAATAATGCACAAGACAACACACAGGATGAAGCACAAGTTACCGAGTGTGCATTTCCATCACTACCAGGTGAGCTTCTTATACTTGTTGAAGCCATAGAGATTCTATCTCAGGAACAACCCGATGGCTCAGACCCTGAGAAACCTAAAGATACAATAGGGGAACAAAGCACCGAAATACCTACAGAGATAAATGAGCCTGAAGAAAAAGAGGCTACTGAAACAAAAACAAAGGCACAAGAAGAGCCTAAGGCAATTGAGGATACCCCACCTAACACCACATTCAAGGCTCCACCTCATTCAACTAACACAAAGGTTACCGAGGAGTAGAAGAAGGAAGATAGTGTGTCAACTGGGTAGAACACTCCAAGGGCAAAAGATAAAGCTATTGTCATCGTTACCAAGAAGTCACCACTTGCACCAGAGAAGAAGAAGAAGAAGAAAGGAAAAGGGTTGGTCACTCTAGATGAAGTCATTGTGATACCTGACTGTGACCTGAGAACCCTTAGCCTCAAGGAATTGAGAAAATATGGGGAATTATGTACAAGAAAAGTAGCACAAGAGAAGTTGAAGCAAGAGAATAAGAACAAGGAAGTATTAGAAAATGTTTGGGATATCTTACAACAGGTCATACTTGAGGTGAACATAGATGAAGATACTTTCATCATAGATCAACTTGCTACACTTACTGAGAAGATAAATGAACCAAATATTGAAGTTGATAAAAGAATAGAGGAAAGGGAAGAGTCCAAGATTCAAGATAAACTTGCTGAGAGAATTAGCCAAGAAGTGGCTATTAACAAGGTTAAACTTTCAAAGGTAATAACTAAGATTTAGTGTATTACTAATTCTATTTGCCAAATCTTTTTTAAGCTATGTACTGTTGGAACATTCACTACAAAGATCAGTGAATAGATTAAACAATTTGAGAATGAAATCTCAGTCAGTGCAAATGCAGCTACAACCGATCCGCAAGAATTTTCAAAGCATATACTTAGAGTTCAAGAACTTAGGCAGTTGATAGCTGATCTCAAGAAGCAAGAAGAGTGGATAACTGATTAGGTTATTGAGTTGCAGATAGAACTCCTTCCATACCTGAAATTTTTTGAGAAACATATTGTTAGGGCACAAATGCTTGTTGCAACACCAGAGATTTCTGTGTTGGACAACATATTTGACATGCATGCACAAGTCGGTCTTGAGCACATTTCTCTCACCAACTTGAAAGAGGAATGGGAAAACCTCTTGGAGTCATTGAAGAAAACCCATCAGCACATTTTTGACAAGTTGTAAGTATACACTTTTTTTCTATTTTGGAATTAATATCAAAAAGGGGGAAAACATGTATATAGAAGATGAAGTTAAATGAGGATAACATGTTTATGCCAAATATGTAACTTTTTTCTAAGTATACTACACATTACTAGAGCATGCACCGAGGGGGAGTATTTAAAATTTTTTTGATATGTATATGTATATAGCGGAGATATAAGTTTTGAGACATAAGGTTTATATACACTTAAGTTTTGATAGTAATTCCAAAGGGGGAGATTTTTATCTCTATTGAGCATTAATGATTATCATTACTATCAAAGGTTATCAAAGACATCGGTTGGTTACTTTTATGAACCTAGTCAGTAACTGTAAGCAATACAAGCTAGTCGGTTAAGTCTTCATACCAAGCACCAGATAGTTTTACCAAGCATCAGACACCGACACCAAGAGACAGTAAACACTGAGCATTGGAGTAATTACCAAGCAATTTATATAGTTTTTACAGAGGATCACAGAAAATGGCATAGTAATAAGGAATGACACATTCTTCTATGCAAACGGTTACAACAAAATCAAAAAATATTTTACCAAGATTGAGGATCATTTATTGTTGAAGATCATTTGTACATGTTAGATCTAGGTTATTTTTGTACACCGTTGATCTTAGGGTTTTTCTCTAAGTTGTTGAAGCCTAATTTTGTATAAGCGACATAAAGTAGTATGCTATATATTTTGTATGTTTACACCATTGTGTAAAAAAAAAGAACTGATGTATGAGTGAAGAAGCACTTGAAGCACTAGCCAACCTTCAAGATTATTAGTTGACAGAGCAGAACAGTATTTAGAGGAAATCAGATTGAGGAGAATTAGAGCAGGCTAACTGAGCAATTCAGAGTAGAGATTCACATAGTATAAGGTGTGTGTGTGAATTTTGTACCTAGCTGTAGACACAACACTTCAGTAAAACATTAGAGCTTAGCTAAAATCAAAATCGTGTAGTGAAATGGAAACTAATATAACCAGGCGATTTACTGCCTTCTAGTAGATGCGAGTATGTATTCTCAGATTGGACCGAGATCAGTGACCTTGACGACACCTAAACGAAGGATTTGAATGCAAAATCTAGATATGGGATGAATGCAAATTAATCTATATTTTTGTATTTTTTGTGTAATAAGATGAAATAAACTGATATGAATCTATTCTAGATGAAAAACTGATATACAAATTAAGCTAACAATGATATGCTAAATATGAAACTAAAAATGATTAAAAACAAGATTGATCTCACAAAAGTTGTTGATTTGCAAAGAAGCTTCAATTCTTTAGATGTCAATTCGCCAGCGTGGTTGTGCAAATTCATGGATTGATTTTGGCAGAGTAAGTATGCAAACTTGTGAGATGAATTATGAAGAGCTGAGCCTTGATTTTATAGAAATCTAGGGCTTTGGGGATACATGGAAAAAGCCATAAATCACTCAAATTGATTTTTGAGTCAACAAAGAATTAAAGATAATTAATTCACAAAAAATCATGCAAGATCATGCAAAAACAACTTTTTAACTCAAATTAGAAGTTTAGATCAACTTTGAACTCAAAATAGATGTTGAGTTTCCAAAAGTTAACAACTTGCATTGATTTTTTGATTCAAAGTTTAACTGCTCTTTGAATGTGCATAATAATTATGAATTAAATAAATAAATAAAGTGATTTATCCTCAACTTAACTGATTTTAACATTAAAATAATTGATTTAAGGGTTAATCAATCATTAAAGCAAACCGTATTCCAATTAAATCATTAAATTTGACAACTTTGATTTTAAATCAATTAAATAAAAATTCAATTGATTGTTTTAGCAATTTTGATTTATTGTCAAAATTAAATAATATAATTAGGAATAAATATAATTAAATGTAATTAAATAATTAAGTGGCAGTATTAAATCTAATTAATTAAATATTTAAAATATTCAATTAATCAAACTTTAGGATAAATAAGATTTATCGCCAAATAATCATTAAATTAAAGATAATTAAGATAAATAGGAATATTACTAGGAATATTCCTCGATGCAGAATTTAAGATAATCAATTAGGATTCGATGATGTTCATATGTGCCTTAGGTTAGGACTTTGATGTCGATTTCATTCGAATTATCGATATAGGAGATTAATGAACCTATAGCCCATTTTTGGGGTATTACATAAGGTGATATACATTCAATACTTTATTGATCTGTATCAGACAATTAGAGTTTTCATTAGCAGATAGTTACCTATTGCTTTCTAATCATTGTAATAAAGTTTTGGTAAAATCTCCTAACAGAGTAGACTTGACAGTCTTTTTGTAAATCTCTTAATCGAGTGCACACTCAAGTAGTGTTTCTAAAATCCTATAACTAGGTAGATCTAGCTGATCTAATATGTTACTCCTAAAAGGGTAAGATCACCAAAAGTGATCAAAACTTGTAGCCCTAATAGGCAAACCTTTTCTATTTGCAGTAGTGAAGAATTTGTGGGTGTTATCCCCACCACAGTTTTTACCTTCTAACAAAGGTTTCTGCGTTACCAAAATACTTGTGTTATGGGACTGTTATATTGTTGATTTCATGTTATTTACTTTCACAAGTTGAATGGATGAATGACACATGAATTAGATACAAGTTATTTTGCAAGGTTACATTGTTTACTATTTTAGATCTAAAAGGTTGATAAGTAAAAGATTTTGTGGGCACTAATTTACCCCTCCCCTCTCAGTACCATATCTCTCCTAATTCCAACAAGTTGACCCTATATAATACTACTCCTCAACCACTAAATGAAGAAGAAAACCCAAAGATTGAACCAAATCAAATAAATTGGAAAGAAATATTGAGAGAACTTGAAAAGGGTATAAAACCCTTAGAGCAACATCCAAAAGCTCCTCTCCCACTAATGGATTGCTGATTTGAATTCTTCACTATCAACAATGAACATTTTGATGAGGTATTCCTTTTTGAAAGCACCACAAATTTGAAGCTCCCATTTATGTATAAAAAATTTGAGCTTGTAATTTCTTGGACGATAAGACATGATTTGAAAACATGGTCAATTTCTATTCACTAGAGAAAACTAAAATAAAAAGACAAGAACTTGATATCAAAAAACCTAATCAAATCATAAATGTGGAGTGAGAAGTAATCATTTCTTCTCATTGTTTTCTTTGATATTGTAAGGTAAATCCTCTTCAATAGTCTTTCCTTGCTCTTAGTTTTTAAAATGCATCCTTTGATTCAAACCATACTTAATAGTAATAACAAAACAAACCAATAAAGTCTGAATATTCATCGAATTAAATCTATATTATATTTATTGGAAATATACACATTAAAAGAAAAAAAACATTAGATTAAAAAAATTAGTGTCTTTAAAAAAAATTGCACCTAAAACATAGTTAAACCTTATATATTTAACAATACCCTTATTTTTTATGAAACTAATATAACATAACATAAAGGTTGATAGATTATTTGAATCTAGTCAATTTATGCATAGGAGAAACATGATATAAAGGTTATATAAAATAATAAATTGAACAATTTATTATTTCTTATTAAATTATAAGAATTTCTTTTTCTAGTCCTGTTAAAAAGTTTACCTAATTCATTGTAGTTTATAGGGGCTACCCAATTTCTTGGGCTAAAAAAATATTACATATGATTACATACTTTTAAGTCATTTTAATATAAGAATGTAAATAACTAAACTAAACAATCACTTTTATCTTTTGTTTGTTATTTCTTATTTTTATCAAAGTCACATCTATTTCAAATTATTCATATTAACTTATATTCTGGTTTCAAGATACGTTTTTGATGCGATACTTCATATCTTTTTTATTTCTATTATGAGTTTTACTCATTAATTTGGAATACTATCTTCAAAAAGTCAAAACTATTTTCTTTTGTCCCTGTGTGTGGAGCACACGTGGAGTTGTGTATAATGAATCTTAAACCACTAAAATACTTTTCATACAATTATACAAGTTTAAAACTGAATTGTGACCCATCATTATTGAATAGTCTAAAACCTTATTCATGTACTTGTTATATCAAAATGCACGTTTAAAATTTGACAGAGAACCATAATAGAAAATTATTATCCTTTAATTTAAAATACATTTAATGATTAAAATACTTCTCCAGCTGGGTGGGAACGAGCGTGGGATTTGCGGAGGTGTGCTTCATCTCCTGTGGCTATGGAGGAGTGATAGGGTTTCATTGGATTGGGTGTTTTTGAAATTTTTTTGTACTTGGCACCCCTTTTTTTGTAAATGGGTTTAGCATTGTATACCTTTTAGGGAAATTTTGGTTTTCATGTTGAAAATCAAATATTACGATCAATATCAATATTGTACCTATATACGACAATGATTCTGAGATTTCTTCCCAATTCTTCCACGGATGAGTCATTGAATCAGCTTATTATTAATATAATTATGGTGGCAATTCCACTTTGGCTTTAATAAAAAATACTTTCAAATTATATAAATGTCCTTGTAACTAACAATTTAAAATTGCTCCTTTCTAATTTAAAGGAAAAATATAATGATAAAAGTACTTTTAAATTATATATATGTATATATATGTATGTATATATATGTATATATGTATATCTATATATATATATATATATATACATATATACATATATATAATATATATATATATATATATATATATATCTATATGTATATATATATATACATACATATATATATAGATATACATACATATATATATATATATATATATATATATATGTATGTATGTATGTATATCTATATATATATGTATGTATATCTATACATATATATATATACATACATATATATATATATACATACATACATATATATATATATATATATATATATATATATATATAGATACATACATATATATATACATACATACATACATATATCTATATATATATATATATATATATATATATACATACATACATACATACATACATATATACATACATATATATGTTGGCATTAAGTATGATTGTCATTAGTGACAACACTTATTCAAACTCTGCATGCTTACCGAGCAGAACAGTGTTTACCAAGCAGAACAATGTTTACCGAGCAGAATAGTGCTTACCGAGTAGAACAATGTTTACCGAGTGATGAGATGAGTAGTGTTTACTGAGTGCCAACATGGTAAATAGGGAATTTAGTCTCTACCGAGTGACACTATATCTACCGAGTCTCCAGTATATATCATGTTCGAAACTACAACCGTGTGGTTAGTATGGACCGTGCCTCCACTTCTACCGAGTGCATGATGATGCTGAGTAACGCAGTGGATGCTAAGTATCAAAAATTCACTGAGTTAGTTTGTAGTAACTGAGTCACTATATTTGGACCAACTCAGTAATATTTGTGTTAGCTTGTTTAAGAGCCGACTTTGTAATTATTTTGTAATTGTTTTGGATTGATATATAAACAATGTTTTATATCATATCCAAGGTGTGAAATAGAAAAGTATAAAGAGGAGAGAAAGGCAGAGATAAGCGAATTACAAAGGGCTATAGCAGTATAAGAAGTAGAAAAGATCTATCCATCACATAAGGTGATTAGTACATCAGTGAATCTCACTCAGCAAGTATAGTTGCAAGTAAGAGATCTACTGTTTCATCCTAATAGGTGAATTAGCTTAAAATCCTTTAACCGGGTAGACTTAACAGTCTTTGTAAAATCTCTTAACCGAGTGCATACTTTATTGTATGTTTGTAAATCCTCTAACAAGGTGGACCTAGCAGTCCTTATTGCTCCTAACAGGGCATATCATCAGAAGTGATCATTGTAAGCCTTAACCGAAAAACTTTATACTGCAGTATTGAAGTTTTGTGGGTATCATCCCCACCCCAGTTTTACTTTCTACTTGGAAGGTTTCTGGGTCACCAAATCTCTTTGTTCAAAGTGTTATGAATGTTTTATTCTTTCTGTTACTCATGCATGCAGTCAGATTATCAATCTAATGTTATTAAGATCTGAATTTGTTAAAAGTTTTGAAGTTACTGATTCACCCCTCCCCTCTCAGTAACCTGGATAGTCTTGAATATTTCCAACAATTGGTATTAGAGCTCCGTGGTTCTCAGAATAAAGTTTGACAGCTTGAGAAAAGATTTAGGACAATGGAGATATTCAGACTTAACAAAGTAATTGAGAATGAAAAGCTAGATCTGGAAATGGCCATAACTCAACTCAAAGAAGCAAGAGAGCATCTTTCCCTTTCCCTAAAAAGAAGGAAGGAACTTGCAAATCAGATTAATGACCACCAGTATGTTGAAGAAAAGATTGAAGACTTTTTCCCTTCAAGCAGCTCAGATGAAGCAAACAATGCAATCAAAGAACTTCTAGAAAAGAGTGGATCTCTGCAAGAAGTAAGAAAATTGAAAAGAGAACAGGAAATTCAGTCAACAAGATTCAGTGAAATCTTGGAACAAAGAAACAAGATGAAAGATGAAATAGATGGAAAGAACAATGAAATCCAAAATCAAACCCTTCAGCTAGAAAACCTTATTGATCAAATCTCCAATGCAAATGAAGAAATCTTGACTCTGAGATCAGAAAATGAAAATATAAGAGAGGAGCTAAGATCTGAAAAGCAAATCAATTTAAGATTGATGAGTGACCTAGATGCTGAAAGGAAAATCAATGAGAGAATGTTGAAATATCAAGAAGATATGAATCAGGTGTATGAATGAAACCTTCATAGGCAAAAAAGAAAAGCAGGACTTGGATACAAAGAGGAAGGTGAATCCTCCAAACAAGGTACTCAAAAGAATCAGAAACCTACTTGTAATCATTGTGGAAAAATTGGTCATACTTCAAACAAATGTTGGAGCAATGGAAAAGCAAAATTCAATGGAAAATGCTACAATTGCAATCAACATGGTCATAAAGCAAATGAATGCAAGGAGAAACCAAGATTTAAAGGCAAATGTCACAAATGTAGTGAACAAGGTCATAAGGCATCAGAATGCAGAACTAAAACACCCAATCCAACAGAACAAATTATTAAAGCAATGTTTGGTTGGGATTACAAAACTTGGTGTAGATGTCATTTCTATGGAGAATATGGACACATTGGCATGAATTGTGTAAGGCATCACTTGAGAAAAAGGGATTCTACCATAAGATGTTATAATTGCACTAAGCTTGGTCACATATCTAAAAACTACATGAATTTAGGCAAAGTTGAAGATGAAAAAAAAGCAAAAGAAAATAGCATTAGGAAGTAGATGAGACAACAGTGGATTCCTAAACCTACCGAGCAAACCAGTCCAAGTAATGAAGTCACTCATGAAGGGAGTGGCTCTATGAACTCTAACTAAGTCTCCAAGAAAGCACTGGAACTGTATCTTCATAGACATATTCCAAAATAGTTCCTAAACTGAAAGGAAGAAAGATCCAAATTAGTATGCAAGATACAACAGGATCACAAGAAGGTCGGTATCAGTTACCACTGAGCAAGGTTGGGAGTAACCTAATTTCATTTGGTTACCGAGTAAGGTCAGAGAAGTATGAATTCGTATGTTCTCTGAGTTGCGGAATCTTCACCAAGCATTTAATGCATAGTGGATGACAGTCTATTGAATTCAATACCCTAATTCCTATGGAGCATTAATGACAAAGTTTTAACAAAAAGCATGAAATCGAGTTCATTCTTCACCACGAATATCAGCATATTGAGTAGAGAAATTTCTAGTGCGATCAAGTGATTCGAAGCAAAATTTTGAAGAAGAAATTTTTCTACCGAGCTACCATGGCTTCCTCCAGCACCAAAGTAAAGAAAGGTTCGGAAATGTTAGTTCATGGAGAATGGAAAGCGCTGGATTTCAAACTCATGCCCACGGTTGCAGAAACCCTAGATCTGAGTGGAGCTCAGTCTCAAATTCCTCTGAAGGTACTTCTTGTAAATGACATTCGCAGTCATTATAAAAGTACAATTCAAGAACTTGGAACCCTAGAGATAGATGTTGTTCATGATGAACTGTGTGTTGATGGTGTTCTCAAACTGGGACATAAACATTTGGAAGATAAGGGTTTAACACATATCACCCACTTGCCTCAAGGTTTCTAGATAAAATGGATAAGATATATTCTAAGCTGAGTGCATGAAAGTAAAATTTGGCTTGAGCAACCAGTGGAAATAACAAAGAAGATGATTCACCGAATCACTGGTCTTCCCATGCTTGCCAAGGCTAAATCTACAAAAACCCTAGGACGGGTAGAGTTGGAAAAGAAAACCCTAGCCAAATGGGATGATAGAGGTATGAGAATTAACAACATTACCGATGTAGAACTAAAATTTGGCACATATGTAATAGCTCACAAGATATACAGTTCAAGTCAGTAGAATAGTGTTCCATGTGAAGCAGTTGACCTGGCCTATAAAATTGTGAAGAATAATCTGTCATTTGACCTAGCAGATCTTTTGTTGAAATAGTTCAACAAGAATATGGAGAGCATCCAAACCTCAAATAACAATCCATGTAAGTTTGGCTCACTATTGGTTTGTTTATTTTTCTATACTTAAAAGTTTTTGCCATCAAAAGGCACGGTAAAATGGAGAAAGGATGTGCCTATTCTTTATCAGATGAATGAGTATATTGCAAAAATGGGTGAGAATTTTACAAGCATAATGGATAACTATTTCAAATCTTTTAAGGAGAAGATGAATAACAGATTCTGGATTCCACTAAAGTTGGTGGAAGATTATAAAGATGATGTTTGTTTCATGGTTGATTGTGATAGAGTATACATTCAGGCAATAAGGCCCAGGATTGTATGGGTGAAACCTCTTCCTTATGAGGTAAACATTGATGAAACAAAGGATATAATTGAAGCCCTAGTAAATCAACCTATTGATCCAAAGGCTCCATACTTTGGAACATATGATGAAGCTAAGATTAGAATTGAGCTAAGCATAAAACTTCCACAGGCGGTTAACAAAGGTAGAAAGAGGATGGCTAAGATGCAATCTAGCACACCTCTAATGTTAATCGAGGGCATAGGAGAAGATATTGTAGAAGAAGAAGAAAAGGATAAGAGTAAAGAATAAAAGGATGAGAATAAAGAAGAACAAGTGCCTGTAAAGAAGAAAGGAAAGGTAACTATCACTGAGGAACCTGAGCAATCCACTGTTGTATTCACAAGGAAAAGATCAAGGGGCAAGGAAGGTAAAATCAATGATGATATAGTACTCAAAAGGCCTCCTCCCTCATTTGAACAAAATATTAAGGATTTGAGAGAAGGATCTGGAGTTGCAAATTTCAAATCTCTCAAATATGAAATTAAATCAAAGGCAGAGCAGCAAGAAATAGAAGATGTTGTTATTGAGAAAATGGGAAAATGGAAGTACTCACCTGATGATATGGCTTCTCAAATTCTAGGTGTTCTATTGGATAAAGTCAAGTTGAGATGGTCCAATGCAAGACAAACTGTCAAGGACATATATGCTCAAACCTTAAGACAGTTGATGCCAAGTTTGAAAGATGATGAAATAAATCAGGCATTGATAGAAAATGAGTGCAAGATGACACTAAAATTCAATAGTTGTTTGATTTTGATCAAAGATATAGAGTCAGTTGTGAAGAGTGCAAATTCTACTTAGAAAAACATCTATCATCTTCACAAACTGAGTACTGAAACTGTGATAATTAAAGATATTAAAGATGACAGTGATGAAGAAGAAGAAGAAGAAATAGTTCAGATTGATAATGTTGTGACAGAAGAAGCAGGGAAAGAAGCTACCGAGGAAGCTGAGAAGAATGTTGAGGAAGATGATCCAGTTCGGATAGTTGCAGAGGTAATTGCCTCACTTCCCCACTCTCCAGTAAAAATTGCTACATCTAGCCTGGAGAAAACTTCAAGTGTGATTGTAACAACTCCCTCAGATACATCAAATGTCCAATCATCACTAGCACAACTCAATGTATCAACGACAGAAGTGGCTACCACTTCATCTATCGAGCTTCAACCTCCTTCTTCCACCAAGTTGTAGTCTTTTGTACCTTCTTCAAATTTGAGTTTTTCAGCAGTAAGTACTTCAGATTCTACAGTTGTAAATACTTCAATTTTTGATTTATCAAGTATTCCTATTAGCATCCCATCAATCGAAAGTTTATCAATTTTCACTACAATTCCTATTGTGTCTACAATAATTTCTACTACAAAGGCAATAAGTATAAAGACTCAACCGAGTACAAAATTTTTGAGTAAGAGTGTAGTAGAAGGTATAGATCTAGATGAGGAGATACAAATTCCCCAGCTAGATTTTGCAAACCTCACTGCAGATCAAATGCAAATAGTTGGTGAACTCCTCTAGAAGAAAGCAAAGCAGAAGAAACTAAAAGAAGAAAGAGATAAGGAATATAAGATAATTGAGGATGCCAAGAACATTTTGACAAAAGCTATAGGTGTTGAAGTTGATTCCTCTCAACACATTTTGTTGCAGTTGGCAGAAGCAATTAACAAGTTTAATGATGATTCCTCTAGAACAGACAATTTGCTTGAAAAGGCGGAGAAGAAGTTTGAAAATGAAGTGCTTGAGCACATTTCTCAGCAAATAGCTATCAATCAGGTAGGGTTATCTTTAGTTTTGACTAGCATTGAGTCCTACTCCAAGGTAACATCTCTTTTTGTCAAAATCTATAATGTTGCTGAGTTCTCAAAGGAGATTAAAGACAAAATAAATAAGATTGATGAGGATCTGAAGATCAGTGCACAAAAGTTGCAACTTGAACCTAGTTCAAGCTCTGCACATCAGATGACAGTCAGATTCCTATCTGATAAGAAGTCAGAGTTATTGAAAGAAGATGTAAGGATCAGATTAACATTAATAGATATTCAGAACATGATCCTTCCCATCATGGATACAATGCAGAAGCATATTGCATACTCAAAAATATTGATCCATGACAATCAATTTTCAATTGCAGATCACATGATTGAACTCTCTGCAGAAGTCCAAGTTGCACTCCATACATGCAAGATTCTGCAAGAGAATTGGGATAGAACTCTAGCACTAATTGGAAAGGTGCATTCTGATTTTCTCTCACATTTTGGTATCTCCGTGTAAAATATTTGTATATACACCTTTGGCATTATTGTCAAAAATGGGGAGAAAGTATATAAGATATGAAAGGGGGAGAAAGTATAAATAGGAAATATGAGTATGAGGTGAAATAAGATATTTGTATATATACTGTATAAGGGAGACATGAAATGTATATATAGCAGTATGACAAAAATAAATTTTTTTTGAATAATCAAAACGAGTGTCAGCATGATTGTGTATATAAGTTTTGGGCAATAAGTGTTTTTGTCACTAATGCCAAAGGGGGAGATTATTGGCATTAAGTATGATTGTCATTAGTGACAACACTTATTCAGACTCTGTGTGCTTATCGAGCAGAATAGTGTTTACCGAGCAGAATAGTGTTTACTGAGCAAAACAGTGCTTACCGAGCATAACAGTGCTTACCGAGCAGAACAGTGTTTACCGAGTGATGAGATGAGTAGCATTTATCGAGTGCCAGCATGGTAAACAGGGAATTCAGTCTCTACCGAGTGACATTATATCTACCGAGTCTCCAGTATATACCATGTTCAAAACTACAACTGTGTGGTTAGTATGGACCGTGCCTCCACTTCTACCGAGTGCATGACGATGCCAAGTAACGCAGTGGATGCCGAGTATCAAAAAGTCACCGAGTTAGTTTGCAGTAACCGAGTCACTATATTTGGGCTGACTTAGTAATATTTGTGTTACCTTTTTTAAGAGCTGACTTTGTAATTATTTTGTAATTGTTTTGGATTGATATATAAACAATGTTTTATATCATATCCAAGGTGTGAAATAGAAAAGTATAAAGAGGAGAGAAAGGAAGAGATAAGGGAATTACAAAGGGCTATAGCAGTATAAGAGTAGAAAAGATCTATCCATCACAGAAGGTGATCAGTACATCAGAGAATCTCAATCAGCAAGTACAGTTGCAAGTAAGAGATCTACTGTTTCATCCTAACAGGTGAATTAGCTTAAAATCCTTTAACCGGGTAGACTTAACAGTCTTTGTAAAATCTCTTAACCGAGTGCATACTTTATTGTTTGTAAATCATCTAACAAGGTGGACCTAGTAGTCCTTATGCTCCTAACAAGGCAGATCATTAGAAGTGATCATTGTAAGCCTTAAATGACAAACTTTATACTGCAATATTGAAGTTTTGTGGGTATCATCCCCACCCCAATTTTACTTTCTACTTGGAAGGTTTCTGGGTCACCAAATCTCTGTGTTCAAAGTGTTATGAATGTTTTATTCTTTCTGTTACTCATGCATGCAGTCAGATTAACAATCTAATGTTATTAAGATCTGAATTTGTTAAAAGTTTTGAAGTTACTAATTCACCCCTCCCCTCTCAGTAACCTGGATAGTCTTGAATATTTCCAACAATATATATACATACATACATACATACATACATACATACATACATAGATATATATATATATATATATATATATATGTATGTATGTATGTATGTATGTATGTATGTATGTATGTATGTATGTATGTATGTATGTATGTATATACATACATACATCTATATATGTGTATATATATATATACATACATATATATATATATGTATGTATGTATATATATGTATATACATACATACATATATCTATCTAGATACATACATACATATATATATATATATATATATATATATATATATATATATATATATATATATGTATCTAGATATATAGATAGATATATGT